>MVJL01006381.1:0-14300 GCA_002156465.1 Macrocentrus cingulum | reverse complement strand
TATTGCTCTCGGTCCTAAATAAGACAGTAAAAATGAAGAGTCAACAATAATCACCTATTTCATGTATATAATAATATACCTGTTATTTTTAAATGATTCGTTTAAAAACTGCAGTCTTCCGAAAAAAAACCACGCAGATTTCAATTCGGGAGCTGCAACCCCGGTCTGGCGAGTGATATTGTCGCACAGAGCGCAGATAGTACAGTCAGAATGTCGAAAAAAAACCACGCAGATTTCAATTCGGGAGCTGCAACCCCGGTCTGGCGAGTGATATTGTCGCACAGAGCGCAGATAGTACAGTCAGAATGGTAACATCTTATTGCATTGTCTTCATCATGTATTAACCACTTCACAAACTCTGGCAAATGAAAAATAGCTTGAAGAATACTATTAATATAGCACGAGTTATTGTTATTTCTCAAGCCACTACACAATGGTGGAGGTTCGTCCTCCTCAGGATGAGCGCCGTGCATCATGTGAACTGTTATATTGACGTTAAAGCTTAAAAACATTAAAGTTAATTTTTTATCGCAAAGACTTCAATGCACTCAATACTATTGATATTAACATTCATAAACAATGCTAAATTCAACGCTGACAATAATTTTCCAGGGTTAATTTCATAAACACAACAACATTTGTGATCACCACTGGCTGATTAGTTGGATAGATGACCGCTAAAAATTATTCCATTGAAATGTGGCGCCACTTGTGCGTTAAATTTAACGCAGCGTTAAAACAACGCACCATGTAAATCCAGCGTTCTTCTGATAGAATCGAATGCGAGGAATCCTCGATGTCGGGGTAATTCTTGTGTACTGGTAGAATCGAGTGCAAGGAATCCTCGTTATCGTGAAAATTCTCGTGTACTGGTGGAGTCGAGTGCAACGAATCCCTGTTCAAAAATTCATTGTTGGGACTTCTATTAGGTCGATTGATGCTTTTGATAGTCTGGACTATATTAACATTTTTGCTAATTATTTTAACACGGTCCCCATACCGTTTCTTCAAACTTTGTAGATGTTGTGTGCATAAGGGGTCTGCAAATTGGTATTTATTTATTGTAGATTTATTTATCGTAGATATTCAACTTATCTACATATAGGTTAAGAACAATGCTTATATACATACCATTTCGCATATTTTAATGAAAATTAGAGGGTCCTGCCAGAGTTAGCTCCCATCTTGTCCACTTATATAACACACAAAAGATTATGGAACAGTCATTGACTGTTCCATAATCTTTTGATAAATTTTGCCCTGAATTTTAGAGTTAGCTCCCATCTTGTCCACTTATATAACACACAAAAGATTATGGAACAGTCATTGACTGTTCCATAATCTTTTGATAAATTTTGCCCTGAATTTTAATGTAATTAGTCTGACAAGATATCCAAACACTAAGCCAAACGAACGCTTTGTTTATACACCGACCATATAATCTTTTGATAAATTTTGCCCTGAATTTTAATGTAATTAGTCTGACAAGATATCCAAACACTAAGCCAAACGAACGCTTTGTTTATACACCGACCACCAAAGTCAAATTGCGCCTAGCTGTATCCAAGCACATGCAAGCTGACTCCAATGAGATAGCTGCTGAACGCTCAAAATTAAAAAAAAATCACCGACCACCAAAGTCAAATTGCGCCTAGCTGTATCCAAGCACATGCAAGCTGACTCCAATGAGATAGCTGCTGAACGCTCAAAATTAAAAAAAAAATGGCGAGCCAAACGTCAGCCGTGCACGATACAAATAAAAAAAACTGCAATCCACTACTCGTGACTTACCTAATATTTTTGGAGATCATCAGGGCAATTTATGGCGAGCCAAACGTCAGCCGTGCACGATACAAATAAAAAAAACTGCAATCCACTACTCGTGACTTACCTAATATTTTTGGAGATCATCAGGGCAATTCAGCGAATACTACATCAGATAAATTAAACTACAAATAAAAAAAACTGCAATCCACTACTCGTGACTTACCTAATATTTTTGGAGATCATCAGGGCAATTCAGCGAATACTACATCAGATAAATTAAACTTCCATGATACAGATATAATAAACAACGACAATGGTAATAGAAAATCTAAAAAAAACCTAAAAAACAATTTGTTTCCGTACCGGGCAAATCAAATTTTGCGCAGCCTGCAGCTTCCACGATAAAAAAATCAACTACTCCGCGATCAGTTAAAAACCTAAAAAACAATTTGTTTCCGTACCGGGCAAATCAAATTTTGCGCAGCCTGCAGCTTCCACGATAAAAAAATCAACTACTCCGCGATCAGTGCTCGGCAAAGTCATTGTGCAAATTGTACGCAATGCGTTTGCAAAGATTAAAGACAGTATGGTGAATAGATTTGCATTGACTGTTATTCTTATCAAAAAATACTGTGCATTAATGTAATCCCTTTAAATAATTCATGCTTATAAGAATCATTTTTCATATAGTAACTCCCGAAGTTGTTACCGCCATAAAATTGATCGCCACATCATTTCAGAGAATATGTTTGGTCCAGAACTTGAGGTAATATTCTCATTGTAATGTTTAGATTGCATTATTTATTTATCTATTTACTTCTATATATTTATAGAATGGTTTACATATTATAGGATTCATCAGAAAACAACCAAATATTGAAGTAAAGGAGCCTGAATTTAATAGGGTGGTGATCAACCGTAAAATTCGTTCAATAATAAATGCAAGAGACTTGACTCCAGAGCAGTTGGACGAGAAAAAAATTAAAAAACGGGAAGCAGCGCAGAAAAGTAGACTCAACAGTAAGAAAAGAGAACGTGGTATGTTCATTATAATACATCCCATCGCTGTTGATTGTAGTGACGATGACGATTCACAATCGGGTGATGAGCGAAAAATAAAAATACCGGACGAAGTGGTGAAAAAAGCGCACTCGATAGCAAGAAAAGCACAAGTGGTATGTAATCCGATATATTCGATTAATAATTGAAAAAATTAGAAAACGTTAATTAATTTTGTTTATAGAAAGCATCAATCAGGATCTAAATAGCAAAGTAGACACCGTCAGTCCTCCGAAGCTCAGGACAAAATCGAAGACATTGTTGTTGGCTGATGATCAGGCTTCCCAATCAGCTCCTGATGTATCGCAGAATTCCGATGATCATCAAGTTCAGAGTAAAAGATCTGATGTGCACAATTCAACTAATATAAGTAGTAATAACGATCCGTAATTATCCTCTACCTGCCGTTCGAAACCAAGATATCCAACTATTACTATAACTCGATTCGCAGCAGAAAAATGCCGAAAACGGGACAAAATTAACTAAATTCTGGTCTACTCGAAGCGATTCTTCACAGCAAGATATGAATGGAAATTACAATAATCCAAACTATTATTTTAATCGCTGGCGTGAAATATATGTAGAATATAATAGATTGTGCAATATTTTTGATTTGGCATTAGATGATCGAAACTACATTAACGTTTATGGAGAGAAGAGAAAATTGATAGATGATATATTCAAACCTAAGGTGCCTGTGCTGGATTTGCAGGGTTTTGCCTATCCAATCTTGGAAGAAATCGCAACATGCATTGAGGATGACAGTTTGCGACATAGTGTAAAAAATAATTCCCCAATGGCTGTTGCATTTTTATTATGGTTCTGGTCTGTACATTTGGGTAATATAGGAACATTGTTGGCAAAATCGATCCAGATGATGTTACAAATGAACGATTCATCCGAATTAACGACTATAGATATTAGCCAGTTACCAATAGAGTACATTGTTCAAATTTGTTCAAAAGTTATCGATTAAGCCTGTCCGAAACTGCCCAATGTAATGCAACGAAATCCAAAAATTATGGGATATCGTCGGTGTCGACGTCATTTCGGACCAAGTTTTACAGAGTTTTATGTACCGTTGCCTATGGAACAAAACTGCCATGCATGCAGAATGTTACAGAGGTCTGAAAAGTAGGGGTACGTCATTTCGGACCAAGTTTTACAGAGTTTTATGTACCGTTGCCTATGGAACAAAACTGCCATGCATGCAGAATGTTACAGAGGTCTGAAAAGTAGGGGGCGGTCCACTAAGAGCTTCTTGAAGCATCCTGGAGAACGGAATGTTTTTTTGGTTAGAGGGGGGATACTCTGAGCTAAAGAGATTAAAACCAACGCTATCCAGTCAGTCGCACATGTTTGAAGCATCCTGGAGAACGGAATGTTTTTTTGGTTAGAGGGGGGATACTCTGAGCTAAAGAGATTAAAACCAACGCTATCCAGTCAGTCGCACATGTCAGCACCAGAAGGATCAATCAGCGGGAAAACCAAGATGGCTGTGATTATAGACGTGCAAAGTTTCAAGATACCAAACAACGAACTGGTGGTGTAAGAGTTGACGTATTAAGATGGCTGTGATTATAGACGTGCAAAGTTTCAAGATACCAAACAACGAACTGGTGGTGTAAGAGTTGACGTATGCAACTTGCTTATATTCTCCAGCCAGGGATTTTTTGGAACTGAAATTGAATAAATTTCCATTTTTACTACGATGTAAGTGGTCTGCTTTACCGGCAAAGTACAAGTGTATAAATTTCTGGCTCATTCGAGACTAGCATAGTCCGATGGGGGAGTCTGGAAACCGTCCACAATCTAAAGTCAGTGACATTTTAAAATATGTTATTATGGAAGACAATTTGAGCGTCGTGTACGTCGAGGAAAGAAACGATGGATTCAAAAACTGATTGGATATTTCTATTCAAAGACGGTCATAAATACGAATAATATCGAGTGCCTATCTTTGCGTGACATGGTTATTTCACGAAATTGTGATGACTGTTATATATATGGAGTGCTCAATCACTGCGTATGCGCATAGGAAAATGTACAAGCTTTACACAAATGGTTATGAGAGAACAAACCAACGTTAATGCAATGGTATAAAATAAGGGTTTCATGGAATGAACTATTAATTTTACATCATAAAATCGTTCTTTATTTAATTTAATCATTCTTTTGCTAAAACCTTGTTGGCCACGAGTGTCAGCTCGGTTCACGCACGTAAGCTCGGCTGCTCGCTCTTCTTTTGCCTCTCTCGAGCGGTGCTCTCGGGCCGCTTCGGCTTTCCTCGTCGAAGCTCGGCAACGGTTTAACACGGTTTCAACACTGTCGGTCGGAGTTCGCACCTGTAATATTTATCGTGATGACAGCTCAAACTGTACCGTCTTTTGAAAATCTGATTCGCGGAATGTAAAGTGTGAAATTCGCCTGATTTAATCATCTAATTATTTCGGTGCAGATCTTGTTATTTCGTCGGAAACATCACCTTGGACATTGACTATGCGGATCACGTCGTGCGACGGCAATGCGCGGATACTCACGCGGCTTTTACACTCGGCTAAAAGCATAAAACAATAATCGGCTTTGGCGAACCCAACAGTGCATCAACAAAGACATTATCATTATCACGATTCGACTATTGTTACTTTTGGTAGGCCTTCCGCCCGAGCAGGTGCCATTTTGACACACAGCAAATAAAATTAGTGTTTTTTACACCCAATCCGGCTAATATATTGTTGTGAAAATCAGCTGATGGGTTGCACCTCATCAGCTGATTTGCACTACCGACTGCGCTCGCCTATCGAGCGCAATCGAGATGGCTCTTAAATAAAACAGATGTCTGTTTGGATGCACGGCAACGCGGTTGTGACCGCGTTGTCATACATTCAAACAAGAAAACAACAGAGCCGATTGACAGCTGTTGTCAAGGATAGACGTTCTTCGACTAGCTCTGACTTTTGTTATTAAATATACACCTTTTTATATACCCCCGTCTAAATTCTTAAAAATTTACTATTCTTTAACCTGCCAGTTCCAGATTCCCGGCCGGCTACAAACATCTTTACACACTGATTATATTATTTTTCTAACAGAGTAAGAAATTCTTCCTTGAGATTGAATTCTACGTTGAAACCGATTTTGATGTTAAACACATTCTCCCTATGGTTCACAGCGAGCAGCGCTGTACGCATAATTCCAAACGTCATTATGTGAACAATTGTTCAATGCCGTAAAGATGATGTTAAACACATTCTCCCTATGGTTCACAGCGAGCAGCGCTGTACGCATAATTCCAAACGTCATTATGTGAACAATTGTTCAATGCCGTAAAGACAAGTAGCAAAGAGAAGCACATTAATGTGTTGTTCTGGGCTGTTCAACAATATCTCCACTTCGTTTTCATTGGTTTCCATGGGCCGAGTGACAGTGGCGGATATGGCTTCATGCTGTACAAAGACTAGACTTGTCTTTGACAGACATTGAGAAATCGACTAACTGCGTCTGTTATCATCACATTACAGTTAAGCAGGAAAAATTCAACGATTGTTTTTCTCTGCAATTCGCAGTCAAAATTCGCCTGGCAAGAAGCCAGATGAGCCTGTGAAAGACATCTATAGCAACGCTTAGCCAAAAAAATTTTCCAACATGGATCATGTGCAAGGAGCATCGAGAGTCGATGCATCCGAAGATAATGGAAATGGTCGCCAAGCACCTCATTGTCAAATGGTGTCATAGAATCAACCAAAATCTGTCAGGAAAAGCCAGTAATTTTGAAATCTATCCGATTTCTTAAAATGGCATTAACACCCATGAAAAGGGGTGAAGAAAAAGCGTCCACGACTTTCGGGTATGTAATTCAACTGCAACTGTTACTTCAACATACAATATTTCCTTAAAATCATTAACACCCATGAAAAGGGGTGAAGAAAAAGCGTCCACGACTTTCGGGTATGTAATTCAACTGCAACTGTTACTTCAACATACAATATTTCCTTAAAATTTTTTCTCTGTAATCCAATCAGGCTACAATGAATTAACGATAGTCTTAATTTGTTAATTCGCGCAATTATTTACCCACAAAGCCATAAAAAAATTTTAGTTGAAGTTGAGCGCGCTTCTGCTCAGCTCTGATCCCCTGCTCGAACCTTAAAGGAATCCTTCAAGTGTCCATTAGTGCCGCCACAGGTCTAGCCTGGGTTCACTCGGAAACAGGTAAGAAAGTCGGCCTTGTCGTGTATCCGGATATCAATGTGGAGGGCACTCTTATTGGACGCTTCCAATACAGGTCTAGCCTGGGTTCACTCGGAAACAGGTAAGAAAGTCGGCCTTGTCGTGTATCCGGATATCAATGTGGAGGGCACTCTTATTGGACGCTTCCAACTTCGCTGTGCTACAACAGCCCCGCGGAGGCTTGCTTCAAGGTCTTTGTCCATGCAGCCCGAGTTATGTCGGTCCGACGAGTGCGTTAGCCTCTTCCAACTTCGCTGTGCTACAACAGCCCCGCGGAGGCTTGCTTCAAGGTCTTTGTCCATGCAGCCCGAGTTATGTCGGTCCGACGAGTGCGTTAGCCGATGCCCGTGATGTTATTACTGCGTCGTTTTCATGGGCTTTGCAGAACTGATTCAATTGTAGCATCTTAAAATTCCACTCTAGGCGATCAATTTTTGGGCCAAGAATTTTCAGCGCGTGTCGTTACTCGAGAAATTTTCAATGACAAAATTGAGAGCACTTAAAGCTAATTCCACTCTAGGCGATCAATTTTTGGGCCAAGAATTTTCAGCGCGTGTCGTTACTCGAGAAATTTTCAATGACAAAATTGAGAGCACTTAAAGCACTCAAACCTTCTTCTGTCCAAAAAATACTAACTGCGTTAGTTAGAGCACATTATACATTCCAAAATGAGAACTCTGAACTACCCACAGACTCGACATCTCAAACCTTCTTCTGTCCAAAAAATACTAACTGCGTTAGTTAGAGCACATTATACATTCCAAAATGAGAACTCTGAACTACCCACAGACTCGACAATTGAAGAAACGAAAGTTGTCCAAAAAATACTAACTGCGTTAGTTAGAGCACATTATACATTCCAAAATGAGAACTCTGAACTACCCACAGACTCGACAATTGAAGAAACGAAAGTAAAACCTCTCCTTACAAGTTATCCACTCTGTTCTGAAGCTCATTCCGTCTTTCGATGTCCTAATTACACTCACAGACTCGACAATTGAAGAAACGAAAGTAAAACCTCTCCTTACAAGTTATCCACTCTGTTCTGAAGCTCATTCCGTCTTTCGATGTCCTAATTACACCTCCAAATCAGTTGCAGATAAAGATGAAATCGCTAAAAGAAAAAACCTATGCTTCAACTGCCTCGGAACACATCGAGTAGGATCATGAGCGTCAAATAATTTCCAAATCAGTTGCAGATAAAGATGAAATCGCTAAAAGAAAAAACCTATGCTTCAACTGCCTCGGAACACATCGAGTAGGATCATGAGCGTCAAATAATCGGTATCGTAAATGCGGAAAAAAGCATCACACCACCATCCACCGAGCTCCAATGCAAGCCAATGGAACACATCGAGTAGGATCATGAGCGTCAAATAATCGGTATCGTAAATGCGGAAAAAAGCATCACACCACCATCCACCGAGCTCCAATGCAAGCCAACCAAACTTCTGCATCCTTCACAGAGCCTGTAGAAAAGAATGAGAGTGATGGGTCACTCTTAATCGCCAGTGTTGTCGTCCCTCAGTCACGAACCTTTCTAGCTCCATTGTCCGTGTCGAGACAGGTAACGGCCGCACCTCACAGAGCCTGTAGAAAAGAATGAGAGTGATGGGTCACTCTTAATCGCCAGTGTTGTCGTCCCTCAGTCACGAACCTTTCTAGCTACCGCCATTGTCCGTGTCGAGACAGGTAACGGCCGCACCGTCAAAGCCAGAGCGCTTATAGACCAAAGGTCGGAAATATCTCTCATTACAGTCAATTTAGCCCAAGCGCTTCATCTTGAGCGACGAAAAGACAAAGTAAAAATTATTGGTGTTGGTGCTCAAACATCAAAGCCAGAGCGCTTATAGACCAAGGGTCGGAAATATCTCTCATTACAGTCAATTTAGCCCAAGCGCTTCATCTTGAGCGACGAAAAGACAAAGTAAAAATTATTGGTGTTGGTGCTCAAACATCTGGCGAATCCAAGGGCGCAGTATCTTTCACATTAAAATCACACTTTGAATTGGAAGCTAAAGACAAAGTAAAAATTATTGGTGTTGGTGCTCAAACATCTGGCGAATCCAAGGGCGCAGTATCTTTCACATTAAAATCACACTTTGAATTGGAAGCCTCATGCTCAGTACAGGCTCACATTCTCTCTAAATTAACGAACATTCTACCATCGTGGCGCAGTATCTTTCACATTAAAATCACACTTTGAATTGGAAGCCTCATGCTCAGTACAGGCTCACATTCTCTCTAAATTAACGAACATTCTACCATCGTTTCAAACTGATGAGTTTACAAGCTGGTCCCAGCTCCAAGGACTGCAACTCGCAGACCCTACATCACATTCTCTCTAAATTAACGAACATTCTACCATCGTTTCAAACTGATGAGTTTACAAGCTGGTCCCAGCTCCAAGGACTGCAACTCGCAGACCCTACATTCCGCACCCCAGGAAAAATCGATCTCCTTCTCGGAGCTAACATTTACAGCCAAATTATTGAGGACAAGCTTGTAAAAGGGCCTGTTGGGAACCCCATTGCTCAACAGACCATTTTCGGATGGATAATTTCCGGACCAGCCACCTTGTCATCTCACTCCACTGTCGCTCATAATCTGCATTGTTCTGTGGATCGAGAACTGTACACTATAATTGTCAACAGACCAATTTCGGATGGATAATTTCCGGACCAGCCACCTTGTCATCTCACTCCACTGTCGCTCATAATCTGCATTGTTCTGTGGATCGAGAACTGTACACTATAATTGAAAAATTTTGGCATCAAGAAGAGCTACCTCCAACGTCAACTACCCTTACACCAAAAGAAAAAAATGCGAGGATCACTTTCAAATGACACATGCTCGCACTGAATCAGGCAGATTCATCGTCAGGTTACCCTTTTCATCTCCCCTAACTTGCCTAGGAGACTCGAAAAATACAGCAAGCAGTATGCTGTCGCGAGCGATTCAGCGGATAGCTGATAATTCTCGACTGTCGGAGATGTATACTCAGTTCCTCACGGAATATGAACAATTGGGACACATGACATCCGTGTCACAAAATTGTCTTGAACCACCAATCACATTCTATCTTCCTCATCACGGAGTCTTTCGCGAGTCAATGACACATGACATCCGTGTCACAAAATTGTCTTGAACCACCAATCACATTCTATCTTCCTCATCACGGAGTCTTTCGCGAGTCAATCTCTACAACCAAGTTGAGAGTTGTGTTTAATAGGTCAAGTCGATCGAGCACCAACATCTCCCTGAATGAGATTTTTCACACTGGCCAAAAACTCCAGACTGAACTCATTAATTAACGTTCTTTTATGGTTTCGTAAATTCCTATTCGTTTTCGCAGCGGTATCGTATCGCCACATAGAAAAAATGTACCGGCAGATTTTAGTCCATCAAGACGACTGGAGATACCAACGAATCCTCTGGGTTGATCAGTTGAATACTATTCGTACATATGAACTCACCACCAATACCTACTGACTGGAGATACCAACGAATCCTCTGGGTTGATCAGTTGAATACTATTCGTACATATGAACTCACCACCAATACCTACGGACTTGCGTGTGCCCCTTTCATTGCCCTTTGCGTGATGCTCCAGTTAGTCCAAGATGATGGCCCAAGATTCCCTCTTGCGATGCCCACGATTTTACCTACGGACTTGCGTGTGCCCCTTTCATTGCCCTTTGCGTGATGCTCCAGTTAGTCCAAGATGATGGCCCAAGATTCCCTCTTGCGATGCCCACGATTTTGGGAGGTCGGAGCCCCGTTCGCGCGTTCATTCTGAAGTGTGTCAAGTGCGCAGTTTATCGTCAAAGGAATGTATCGCAACTCATAGGATAACTGCCATCTTTTCGAGTCACTCCAATAGCGCGTGCCTTCATCAAGACCTGAATTGATCATGCTGGACCACTCACGCTGAAGACCTGGTCAGGACGAGCGGCAAAATTTTATAAGGCATGGATCTCTCTGTTTGTCTGTCATACCACATCCGCCATACATCTCAAATTTGTCACGGATTACTCAGCTGATGCTTTCCTTGCGGCCTATCGACGCTTTACGTCGCGGAGAGGAATATGCCAAACTTTCTCCAGCGATCGTGTCGCTGCAGTCTGCATCGACGGAACTTAATAAATTTGCGTCACTTATTATTAACGATGGTACTGAGTGGCGTTTTAACCCCCCTGGCGCTCTACACTTCGGAGAAAAATGGGAGGCGGGAGTTTAATCCGTGAAATACCACCTGAAACGTGTCGTTGGAAACGCGAAACTGACTTATGAGCAAATAAGTACTTGCTCTGTCCAATTGAAGCAACTCTAAATTCGCGTCCGATTTGCCCTCTGACTGACGACCCGGATGATATCTCGGCGCTCACGCCGGGACACTTCCTCATCGGACACTCTCTAAATCCCATTCCGGAACCATCCCTGAAAGACATCAACATTGGCCGTCTCTCTCGCTGGCAACACATTCGTCAGATGATTGAAAGCTTTTGGTCAAAATGGTCAAAGGAATACCTTCAACGATACTACACTATCTATAAATGGAACCAAGCAAAACCAAATATCAACACCGGAACATCGGTTTTGGTGATTGGCGAACGGCTTCCACCATCCAAATGGCCGCTTGGAAGTGTCATCGAGGTCTTTCCAGGAAAAGACGGATTAGATCGTGTTGCAAGGATCAAAACTTCTCACACAGAGATCCAAGGATCAAAAATCAAAACAAAGATATCCATCGTTGATCGACTTTTTGCAAAATTGTGCCATCTTCCAATCTCTGCTGACACCTTGTAATTTTGTTCGTTTCGGTGTGAACGAAGGCGGGCGGGATGTTTAGAAAGAGCAACCCCGAAACCCGACAGGCCGACTCTCTGAGTCGTCGAAAGAGAGAAATTCCTTGATTGATAGCTGTCCACTCAGTGTTCTCTGAAGTCGAACTCACTTTGTCAACATCAAGCAGGTTCTAACAGGCCAAAATCTCACTGCACACTTGCTGGCTACCTGAGTTAACGATGTTCTCGGTATGGTACGAGAGGACTCATCTCTCTAGGGGAAATAGTTTCTAGAATATTAAAGAGTGCAGTCAGTTAAATAGGGACAAAAGCTAATGTTAGTGTAATTTAGAGGTCATAATTAAGTATTTTGCGTGTAGAGTGTTGAGTAGAAGTGTGAAAAGCCGTAGGGTAAGCATAGATTTAAGCCTAGATATTACGGGAGTGAACCGGTGGTGACGAGACACCGGCTGTCCGTGGTATCCACCAGTTCAGGGGGTTACGGCGAGATCTCTCTCTCGTAACTCTCACCTGAGTCGACATTAACCACGAGTGGGATTCTCATCCCCTCGGTAATTTGTGTGAGAACGATCTGAGCTTGTCCGAATCACATTGGATATCAATCTTGTTCCCTGACTGACAGTCTAAGTGTGTCATCATCTTATTTTCCGTTTATGCTGTACAATTTAATCACAAGAATACATTTGCCTTATTTTGTTTACCATTTAGCTTAAATTTGTCTGCCTTTCTTTAACCAACAACCTTCACCGAACCAGAGAGAAAACTCCTCCTTTTAAACATAGGTTAGGCGCTCAAACTACAGGACTCGACTGAGTCTATTAATACATTTAATGTTCAATTTTCAATCACGAATAAAGAAACAGTCCTATAGTAAATTTATCTGAAGTTTGGCAAGATATAAATACGAAATGGGTTATAATAGGGGGAGATGTAAAATTGGGTGACCTCCTTTGTTACTACTACTGCCGATTTAATTGCCATCTGGATTCAAAGAATGAAAGCAATACAAAGTAAGTTTTTTTAATATTTTTCACGTGAACACTTACATCTGGCAAAACCCTACTGTTATCATACTGAGGTTAGGAATACCGTTTAGCATGCACTCGCTTTTAACCTCTCCAGTATTAATACCACTTACTGAAATAAATTAACAACTACAAATGCTGAACTAAATTCATGATTTTTTTCAAGAGGAAAAAAGCTTGTCAAGCAGGATTTTCTATTAGCTTCGTGTATAGAGCATGTGTATAATGTATTTTCTTTGTGCAGGTACACTTTCTCGATCGAACCTCAAGTGTCGACGAATATATTTCAAATGATTCTAGCGAGCAGACTAGGGATAATGAAGAGAAAAAAGGTAACAATTCTGTGACATCTTCCACAAATTCCAACAAAAAGAGTACAGAGAATGAAAATAATCACAATTTTTATGACAGTGAAAACGCAATTCCCATCCTCGCACCTCTTGATTTATGGTCCGTTGTTGATGATAAAAATAATAACTTCAATGATCTGAATGATGTGATTCCTGTTTTTATTACTCTTCCGATTTCACCTTAAGATTTACGCGCACCTCCTGATTCGTTGGCTGCTGTTAAAGATGCACGTAATGTCAAATCTGGAAAAATAGCTGAAACTTATCGAAAGCGAGCTAAAAATCACATTGGAGTAAAGTGAAGAAACATAAACAGGGTATTGATACTTGGTTTTGCCACGTCTGTACTAGAAACAAGAGAATGCACATGATAATTTGTCAAAATGTCGAGAATACTCTCACGTCATCTGTTCAGAAAAAAAATATAGCGGGAAGTTGGAATTGTTAAAGTTGTTGTTTACAAAACAGATTTCCGCGCCTTTATGTTCAAATTACGAGGTTAAGGCTGGGCTAGCGTCGGTAATTATCTTATCTAGATAATTTTTTTATCGTTGTTAGATGATATCGTACCAGCACTCCTACGCCATTAATTTTGAATAGATAATTATAAATTATAGCTAGATATCTTTGGTTTCTTCGTCTTTAGAGTTCTAAATGGTTGAAAATTATTATTTCACTCGATTGTAATTATTTATACCGTCTCGAGTGTAGATAACTCTCAGCACACAAACATGTCACTGACACATCGGCGCACCTATGTGTGAGTGACGGTTAATATCCCCAATTATCCTATCCTAATTATTTTTCATCACATTTTCACACATTTAGCACTCTACCTACCACTAATTTCTATCTAATTATCTAAAATTTAGCATTTTCTAACTGTTTTTTTTCATAAACGAGTGCTGTTTCGTCGCCAGGCGACAAAACACACGGACGAGGATTGGTTTTAGCGTTAGTGCCACCGAGTGATGGCGCTAGTATGGCTTCACTTCGTGTGACACAGTCCCGTACGCAGTCCCCGGAACCCTGGCCATTTGTCAATGGATGTAAACATAACC
>MVJL01006359.1:0-22758 GCA_002156465.1 Macrocentrus cingulum | reverse complement strand
ATCCACACCCACGAATTGATCGATGGAAAAATGGCCGAGTCTGCCCCCTACTTTTCTTTATATAGGGCGCATAAGGGTGAGGGTTGGAAAACTGATTCACCAAGGGAGAAAACGGAAATTAGGAAACCGGAACAATAGCCAATTAGGCTGCACAGATTCTATTTTTAAGTGCGCCATTTCAGCTTTTACCGCTAACGCCATCTCCTTTTCTACATTACCCCGCCATCTATAAGGCCCACTCTACCTTACCACTAGATGGGCCCTAATCTACCTTACCCGTAACTCGATGGTCGGTTATGAAAACTTCTCGATCTACGGTCGGTATAGTAGATCGCCGAAATACCATGCGGGCGGGCGGCCCGTACCTCACTACTCCAGGCGTAGTAAATAGGGTATCTTGGGCCTGCAAACAAAAAGATGACATCATTGTTCTGCATTATATCAAAATTTAGAACAGGATTCCTAATTCCACAATACGAAACACTATATGTTCGTATTAGCTAAACTATGTTATATATGTTATATATTACACCTTTGGAATATGATACTTATGACTTTTTCATTATAACCTTCAAAAACTCGACTCGTGTTAGATCATTGCATAATGACCGGGCAACTAAAATTATTATTGTACGAATTTTAAAGATATGAGAAGAATTGATAAAATACATTACATCAAACCATTCATCTGGATGGTCAAATTCATTGTCCTTATATGAATCGACAGGTTCGTCAGATTGGGATTAATTACCAAGATTAATAAATTCATTAATACGTCCGGTTGATGATAGATTCGTGGCTTGTGTATCCTCAGTAGATTCACGGACATCAATGAAATTTTGAAAAACTGGAGAACTCCTTAGTATACAGTGGGATTAGAAATGAGTTTAATGCATCAGTGTATATGAGGTCGTTTATTAGATATAAAGATAAATTGGCATTTAACACGGATTTTACCTGAGACCTTCTGTCTCAGAGACACTTGGACGACTGGCTCGGTCGCTGCACCGCGCATCCTTCAAGCAGGTAGTCCAGCGATCACTCATCTTGCCCACGGCTCCTCATGCAGCACACACACACATACAGACACACACACACTATACATCAGAGGTCCTGAAACCATGCGATACTTCAATACTAGAAAAAAATAAAAACTGTTTCTGTACTGATAATTCCAATCATCAATGTGACTACATTAAACAATAAATCAAGTTTATTAATGATTTTGAATTTTACTCACAATTGAAACATTATTATCCGAGCTAGAAAAGTTTCAATTGTCCCGAGATAAATAATATGCCGTTGTTCAGGGCATGGATTCAGCAGGATTAGGATCTAAATAATATTCATCATGTCGTCTCTTCATGATGAATGTTCGTTATGTTATTAACACTTAATTGATTCCAATCCTGATGTTCGTTCAACCGTTTATGAACATGTATGCACAACATTTATTATTAATACCGATAAAGGTTATGTTATGGGCTTATGGCTTTTGTATTCAGTGGCAAATAGATAGTGCTTAAAAAGCAGCACAAAAAAGAGTCATAGAAATTCACCAAATAGGAGTAACAAGAGCGGGAAAATTTAATCTTGAAACAAGGTATGTAGATTTTCTGTAACCCATTGGATATATATTACCTATATTATTATGTACATTATTACTATAATGTAACTGTCATATTACATCGATTGACTCTAAAATAAAGAATCCTATATATAAGCATATGTTTAGAAAAAATATATGTATCATTTAAAAGTGGCATCAATTATGCGTCATCCTTGTTTTGCCCGTGCAAGAACGGTTGAGAATCATACATGCGCGTGTGTGTGTGTATAGGTGCAATAAACATATGGATTCGTGTCACGGGATTTTCCGGATTGTTCTTTGTTCGTTAGAGAAAAGATTTTGCGTTACCAGGCCACGCGTTGGAATATTTTCCATAAAAGAGATAATCGAAAGTTTTTGTAAAGGCGAAATTGCGCCTGTTCGCAACAATAATGACCGAATACGCGTTAATACAACTGCCGGAAAAGTCCATTTTGAAGATTGTTAAAACTCGAGACATTGCTAACTCCAATATTGGCTCACCGATCCAAAGAAAATCAGCCCGTATTTAGTTCGTGAAGGAAAGTGGAAGCAATTGTGTTCGATTTTAAAGGTCGGAAGTAAAATACGAATTTTCTAACGATTTTGTCACTTATTAATTTCTTTATCCACTTCACCTTATCTCGTATTAAACGCTCGATTTTTTATTTTTGTCGATAAATGATATTGAGAATTTAATTTTTAGAATCGATTGAAAATGTACAGAAAAAACAAAATTCGAACGACTGAAATATCCCAAAATCAACGAGTCGGAGATATTAGATGATATGAAGATTATGCTGGTAATAAAGTGGTCATTTAATGTAAAAAACCTAAAGCTAGAAATTATGTTCGAAAATAAAATAATTCATAAAATTCACTACGTTTATGTGATAGAATTCATCAGACAAATTGGATGGCGATGGGGAATTGGACGGTATTACCAGTGGTGGTGATAAGGCCACAAGAGATTTAGACACAAACAAAAAGGTAGTTGTAAATATTTTATTCCAATTATAAATTAAAAAATATATATATAAACAGTACCATTATTGAATTATTTTAAAATACTCTATGAAAAATATTTACCAGTAGAATTACCTAATTATTCGTTGATTTTTTTATTCACTCTAGACATTAAAAAACTTTGTTTCGTTTCTTAATTTTTTCAGCCTGTCAATAGAAAACTTCGACTCCTGACTGACGCAGAAAGCAGTGAAAGCGAGGCTGATAATAAAAAACGCACTGCAAAAATTAGGAAGGTAAGAAAAGATATTTTAGTATGGATAAAATTCGTTTCAAGGTATAGTGTAAAATAAAAAAAAAAAAACATCAATTTTTCAGCGTCAAATACAAAGAAAAGAGAACGGAAAAACAGAAACCGCGGGAAAAATTGTTCAAGCGTTCAAAAAATCTCGCCTTAATGCGATCATCGATGATAGACCATCTCCTTTTGACTCTAAGATGAAAGTATTTTTGATGCTTCTATTCTTTACCAATGTTATAGCATCAAAATACTTACATGCGAAATTTACTATTACAGTTTCCCCAAAAATACCTCGACGAAACACGTAAGGATGGAAACAAAAAGGTTCGCAAGCAGGTTAATCATGGCATTACGATAATGAAACATATTTCGGAAGAAAATCAGGTCAGAAGTTTAATCAACGAGAGGAGGAATTGCATAAACGTTCACCGGATGTGCATACTTCTGCTGCGTTTTCCGATGATGATTTGCCACGTAATGATATTATGAGATCTCCACAAGGATCCTCGACTCCGTGGTCGCCTGTTCGTAAGGGCAGTATTGTTCGATATTTGTTCTACAAACGTTAAAAAATACAAGCTAGCACCGTAAACGATAAAATGTATCACCTTGAAGACGGCGTTTGGGTTAAGGAATCATGTTGTGAAAGAGCAAAACGAGCATATGAGGCCAGCAAATTCGTAACTACACTTGCCCATGGGATATGGGTTTGAAGACGGCGTTTGGGTTAAGGAATCATGTTGTGAAAGAGCAAAACGAGCATATGAGGCCAGCAAATTCGTAACTACACTTGCCCATGGGATATGGGGCTATGAAATGCTGGCGAATCGCTATGTTGAATGATATTTATATAACATCAGAGAATAGACGGCGTTTGGGTTAAGGAATCATGTTGTGAAAGAGCAAAACGAGCATATGAGGCCAGCAAATTCGTAACTACACTTGCCCATGGGATATGGGACTATGAAATGCTGGCGAATCGCTATGTTGAATGATATTTATATAACATCAGAGAATGTGACCGAACAACACGTTTCTTGAAATGAATAAGTTAAACTCTATGAAATGCTGGCGAATCGCTATGTTGAATGATATTTATATAACATCAGAGAATGTGACCGAACAACACGTTTCTTGAAATGAATAAGTTAAACACTCATTCAAGCCGTACAATTGACGGTGCTTATGATATTTATATAACATCAGAGAATGTGACCGAACAACACGTTTCTTGAAATGAATAAGTTAAACACTCATTCAAGCCGTACAATTGACGGTGCTAGAAAGCATGTTGCGCCAAAGAAACAAAAAGACTAAAACTACTTTAGGTAAGAGCAACTTATGAAATGCTGGCGAATCGCTATGTTGAATGATATTTATATAACATCAGAGAAAGTGACCGAACAACACGTTTCTTGAAATGAATAAGTTAAACACTCATTCAAGCCGACCACCACAATTGACGGTGCTAGAAAGCATGTTGCGCCAAAGAAACAAAAAGACTAAAACTACTTTAGGTAAGAGCAACGATGAGGTTTTTTTAAAAATATTTTTTTTGCACTTATTTATTATGCATGTTGCGCCAAAGAAACAAAAAGACTAAAACTACTTTAGGTAAGAGCAACGATGAGGTTTTTTTAAAAATATTTTTTTTGCACTTATTTATTAATATTGTTCACTCATATGGTAAACTATATTTTTTATTTTATCACCCGGAAAACACTATCAAATCAAATAGTTCATACGAAAAAAGTGATAATATATTTATTTAAGTCGAGATTAAGAGTCTTTTGAGAAATATTTCTTCATACTTACTTAATATTGATGTTTCATCTTATGTTAAACTGTTTTTTTCACCTCATCAGCTCAAAGAAAATGTCAACTTAATTAGCTTATATGGAAAAATTGATAACATGTTTATCTCGGTCGAGGTTAAGAAATTATTCGCATTATAAAAAAAGTTCCAGGTGGTAATGGCAGGTTTTTTCAAGCAAACACCTAAATATGCCTTCAGATTCTCGTTTGCCTTTGGCGCACGTCACATTTACCATGAAGATTTACATCTATCAACAACGTTTGAATGAATTTCCGAAAGCTCGTTGGAGATTTAATAATTTCGAATGCCAGTGCTGGCAATTAAATTGAGAATATAACTTGCACGTCTGAGGTGAAGCGGAAATTTTTTGGCACAATTTCTATAAAAACCTCCATCGATTTCCAGCAGATCATCGTGACTGTTGTTTTCCAATGAAGAAATACGAAAATCGCTGATCTCCTCAGTCATAGAACAATGTGACAAATTAAAACAGTCACAACAGTCTGAATGAATAAATAAACGAAAGCGGAAGAAATTACTAAATTTAATTATAACGATTTAATTGCATAACCAATGCTAATCACATCAGAAGCGAAATGCAAAAAACGCACATTTATACGAAACTCATTATAATTTGAATTTAGCCGAGCTCGTAGCACAGTGGTCAAGACCATGCGGCTGCGACTCGGTGCAACGCGGGATCGCGCCTCGGTTAGGGCAGGTTTTTTTCCGGGCTGCGGAAGATCTCAAGATTGACCATTCTCTTGATGGAGATACGAAGGTCTCTAATTCTGTGAGATCTGTTCGTCAGCTACGGAGAAAAATCTTAAAAGGCCGAAACGATACGAAAGAATACGAAAGCAAAAAAGGCCGCGTAAAAACCTACTAAGCGTGGGTATACACGGGATACAAATACCCCATTTTTTTATAATTTGAATTTAGCAATGACCAAAAATATTTATTCTCGTTTGCCTATAATTCTGATATCTTGTTGGATTATCTAATCGAAGTTGTTTTTGAGTAAAGTCCAATTTGATGCTTACTCTCGAAACAGTTGTTGCTTGCTGAAGTATTAATGCCGAAAGTTTTGAATTCTTTCACGAAATTGGAACCATTATCCGTGACGGTTGCTCTTATGTTTTCCGGCGTTAGACAAAGAAAAAAAACAAATGAATATGTGAAAGCTGATTTGCAATGGCTTTATTCGTATGTGCACCTGGAAACCATTTGCAAGCAATTGCAGCTGATTTTCTTTCCAAAGTCTTCGGATTAATCTAAGGTAATAAGATAATTTGTTACGATGATAGAACACGCAGAGTAAAAATATTTGCAAGCAATTGCAGCTGATTTTCTTTCCAAAGTCTTCGGATTAATCTAAGGTAATAAGATAATTTGTTACGATGATAGAACACGCAGAGTAAAAATAGCACAGATAGAATGAAATTGGAGTAAAAACTCATTATGACCCAAAAAAAAATTCAACTGACCCAAATTGCCGGGACACTCAAAAAGCGGTGCCTACCTCCAGATGGAAATCTGAAACAGTCATTTCTAAAAACAGTGATAAACTAGTGTTTATCACTGATTCAATGGTAAAAAAGTGCCAATTATTCAGAGGAATTTGCAAGCAATTGCAGCTGATTTTCTTTCCAAAGTCTTCGGATTAATCTAAGGTAATAAGATAATTTGTTACGATGATAGAACACGCAGAGTAAAAAGAGCACAGATAGAATGAAATTGGAGTAAAAACTCATTATGACCCAAAAAAAAATTCAACTGACCCAAATGGCCGGGACACTCTTAAAAAGAGCACAGATAGAATGAAATTGGAGTAAAAACTCATTATGACCCAAAAAAAAATTCAACTGACCCAAATGGCCGGGACACTCAAAAAACGGTGCCTACCTCCAGTATATACGTCGGCCATCGTGCAAATGAACCCACCATTCTCTACAACTTGCTTCATGTCGTCATGAATTTATTGCATATTCTTTGTGCCTACCTCCAGTATATACGTCGGCCATCGTGCAAATGAACCCACCATTCTCTACAACTTGCTTCATGTCGTCATGAATTTATTGCATATTCTTCTTGCAAATCTCGTTGATTTTTTTCCCAAGACTATATCGGCTTAAATGAACAAAGCACTCTTTTCAATATGGAAATCTGAAACAGTCATTTCTAAAAACAGTGATAAACTAGTGTTTATCACTGATTCAATGGTTATGGAAATCTGAAACAGTCATTTCTAAAAACAGTGATAAACTAGTGTTTATCACTGATTCAATGGTAAAAAAGTGCCAATTATTCAGAGGAATTCTTTTTGTGAATAATAGATAACCATACCGTCGAAATGTGATAAACTAGTGTTTATCACTGATTCAATGGTAAAAAAGTGCCAATTATTCAGAGGAATTCTTTTTGTGAATAATAGATAACCATACCGTCGAAATCTTCCTGAAAGATGGTTTTTCTACGACATTTAGAGGTGCCATGCTATCAAAAACATTATTAACTATGTTTGCTTCAAACTCTTACTGGGAAATAAATCTTCCTGAAAGATGGTTTTTCTACGACATTTAGAGGTGCCATGCTATCAAAAACATTATTAACTATGTTTGCTTCAAACTCTTACTGGGAAAATTTACAGGACCAATGCTTCCGAACAACTGTCAATCATTCTTTCGTTCTGAGAGCTGGTTAGTAACGTAGGTTTAATAGTCAGCATAAATATCTGGATGGACCTTCAATAAAGCAGAAAAAAAATTGAATTGGTCGTTTTCAGCATCATACTGAGAATAGCATGTTAACGATAGTCGTGGTAAATATGATCTGACATTTAAAATGTGATATCAAATTGTATGTAGCACGAAGCGACCCTTTGATAACTCGTTCACATTGCTGACAAATAGCTGGAATTGAGCCGTCTACAGTTGATTCATCCTGGCGATCCTTAAAATGCCTCCCGTCAAGGCAGGTGATTCTGTCACAATCCTGTTTCAATTTCTCGAGTGGAAGATCTTCTTCTCCATCATCGACTGAAACTTGGCTTAATCACTCTCCCACATTTAGCAACTGATCTTCATTGGATGTATCTAATAATAATACTATGAAATAATTAAAAGTGCAGATAGAAAATTTGTGCTTAACATATTTAAAACGAATTATCAATACCATTTAGTTTAGAACTAAATTAAAAATTTCTAAACTCTCTATATCTCATTAGGTTAATTTGAATCCATATATAATATTCGAATAAGAAACTCATCTCTATAATTTTCATGAATCCAACCCCTAAACTTGCAGTGAAGATATTTCCATACGCCGAAAACTTTATTAGAATTTCTGGTCGTGAAATACTTAGTCAGTAGATCATTAGACTTACTTGCTACATTTTCCGGCCTCCATGATAGTTTGATAAAGTCTGACAAATAATTGTTCTAGAAAATCGATTTCAATTAACAACTATTTTGTAACCTATTCGAGTCAAACACTATTAAAGTAAAGCATCGATACAGTGAGTGTAGAAAATATTCATCGTCGAGGGAAAAAAAAATTAACAACTATTTTGTAACCTATTCGAGTCAAACACTATTAAAGTAAAGCATCGATACAGTGAGTGTAGAAAATATTCATCGTCGAGGGAAAAAAAAAATGTACATTCCTTAGGTCTTTATTTGTTGTCATTGGAAAAGTAGTTCCAAGAAGTCTAAGATTATAGGTTTTTATTATTAAAAAAACTCAGCAACAACTTTGTGCAACATGAAAATATTTTTACATCGATATTAGACTTACTTGCTACATTTTCCGGCCTCCATGATAGTTTGATAAAGTCTGACAAATAATTGTTCTAGAAAATCGATTTCAATTAACAACTATTTTATAACCTATTCGAGTCAAACACTATTAAAGTAAAGCATCGATACAGTGAGTGTAGAAAATATTCATCGTCGAGGGAAAAAAAAAAATGTACATTCCTTAGGTCTTTATTTGTTGTTATTGGAAAAGTAGTTCCAAGAAGTCTAAGATTATAGGTTTTTATTATTAAAAAAACTCAGCAACAACTTTGTGCAACATGAAAATATTTTTACATCGACTATTGGAAAAGTAGTTCCAAGAAGTCTAAGATTATAGGTTTTTATTATTAAAAAAACTCAGCAACAACTTTGTGCAACATGAAAATATTTTTACATCGACTGTGCAAAATAAGTATACGTATTTACTTTCAATGAAGCAAAACTTTTAATATGATTTAATCCATTCAGTTTTCCTTGATGCATATGGTTTTAGGGTCATTTTGATGCGTAGTAGTCTATTTCGATACTAACACTAGAAAATGAATAATTGTAAGAAAAAAACACTGAAAACTGTACTGCTCGTAGAATGGGCACTATTATGCCCTCTTGTTATACATTTAAATTTGGTGCTACAGACATAGCACTTTTTCATCAACATTAAAATTTGAAGAGTATTTCATTTTATAATTTAAGGCACCACTTCACAGGTTATGCTATGAGGGCTAATACATTTTTTTCTTCAACATAAAAAGTCATTTCTCCGAAACGACTGACCAAAAAAATTTTGAAATCCTACAGGGTGAATTTGAATGTCTACCAGAATCATTTATTAATATTGTGGGATTTCGACCTCGCTCCACTACAACCTTCATATTTTCAAATAATTTTTTGGTATACAAAAACTTTATATTGTTTGTCTTTTCACATCGTCGAGAGTTAGTAATAATAAAATTTTGTCAATAAGAAAGACCCAGGTATAACCTTGAATTGATTAAACCTTTCTCCCTACATAATAGCAAAAAGTATTCAAAATTTATAACCTTCAACCCCTATTTGAGGGCGAATGACATTTATCTATTATTCACAAAATCGATACTTTGACTTACCTGGAAATTATTACGAGTGAGATTCGTTGATTTGTACGGATAAATAGGCTTTCTTTCTTTTATTCGAATATCATCATCGAAAATTGGATGAAGATTATCCACTAACGCATTATCAGTTCGCTCTATAAATAAATTTGAGTATAGATAATGTGATCCAATTTTATATTATGTAAGTCATAAATAGTTATTTTGGCACCAGCTTTTCAGAAAATGTGAAATTAAGATATACCTGGGAGAACACCATCGAGATCCTGAAAAAAGTGATGAGGAGCGAGCGGAGCTTCTTAACCTCTGTCCCCAGGGTCTGAAAAAAATATTTTGACGTTGCACACGGTGATCGTTGTGCAATGCACAAGGAATCTAATTATTGTAGGCAAATTTAGTTTATATTAACCTTCCAGAACTAACCTTGTAAGTAAGAGAGAGTATAGGGTGTTTATAGTTGATAATAGAATGAATGAAGCAAAAGTAAAGTGTAAAAGATGCACGATTGTATTTAGCAATGTGTTTAGTAGATCCACATTTGTTGTAATTTTATAGTTGATAATAGAATGAATGAAGCAAAAGTAAAGTGTAAAAGATGCACGATTGTATTTAGCAATGTGTTTAGTAGATCCACATTTGTTGTAATGTCGCTTCTAGACTCGATACAAGGGCAAACTTTATAAGATGAGGTTAGTAATTGTACAGCAATACAGATAAAGTGACTCGATATAATTGTTTTCTATATTCGCTTCTAGACTCGATACAAGGGCAAACTTTATAAGATGAGGTTAGTAATTGTACAGCAATACAGATAAAGTGACTCGATATAATTGTTTTCTATAGGAAATGACTAAAAGGATAGCAGGTGTATAAGAAAGTGTATGTTTGTCTCTCTCTCTCTCTCTCTCTCTCTCTCTCTCTCTCTCTCTCACTCTAGTTGTCTCAGAGGTGTTATTTGAACGGCCACCGGGTTATTGGGTGGCAGATCACCTGATCTAGAGTCCAAGTGTTTGATCAGGGGCTTGATACTTTGTCTAGGAGGAAACTCACTCTCCTTACGGCCACCGGGTTATTGGGTGGCAGATCACCTGATCTAGAGTCCAAGTGTTTGATCAGGGGCTTGATACTTTGTCTAGGAGGAAACTCACTCTCCTAAACTGTCCTCAGAGATGAAAGTGTGGCACAGTACCTGTTACTGAGGTTATCTCCAGGCTGCACTGGCTTCCTTCTCCTTTGGAGGTGGGGGAATCAGGTGTTGAAGAGCTGTAGGCTATGAGAGTGTACACACAAAGATTCTATAGTTCTCACTGATTAGTTGAGTGCCATTTTTAATCACAGTTCAGTCTAACTGGACTTTATAATTATCAATATAAATCAGAGCAACCGGCTTGATCGGTTTTCCACTTCACAGTGACGTGCGCCGCTCGCTCGTCAGCTGTGCACCGTCGGGGTACGGTGTTTCCGTCTGCTCTCGCCAGGGGGTAGCAGCTCCCGGGCTTACTTCGGTGCTCGTGCGTGCCGCTCGCTCGTCAGCTGTGCACCGTCGGGGTACGGTGTTTCCGTCTGCTCTCGCCAGGGGGTAGCAGCTCCCGGGCTTACTTCGGTGCTCGTGCGCTCACTGACGTTTTGCTCATTACAGTAAAACAACAGTAAAGCTGCATACATTAGCAATATGTAAGCATTGATATCAACAAAACTGGATGGTGCTCGTGCGCTCACTGACGTTTTGCTCATTACAGTAAAACAACAGTAAAGCTGCATACATTAGCAATATGTAAGCATTGATATCAACAAAACTGGATATACTAATACTTACACTGTGCCGTATTCAACTCAATGTGAAATGTTATACGACGTTCTGGAGCAATTGCACGACGCAGTAGGTTCAATAGTAGAATTAATGGCTTCCAGTTTGTCTGTGCCGTATTCAACTCAATGTGAAATGTTATACGACGTTCTGGAGCAATTGCACGACGCAGTAGGTTCAATAGTAGAATTAATGGCTTCCAGTTTGGTCATAACGCAGGGGTCAATAAACAACCAGAATTGTTGGAGCAACTCATAAAATTCAATAACTTGAAACTAAGCGAAATGTTTCATGATTATAATGAGTCTAATTAACGTTCGGTTAACATAATTATAAACATTTTAGAACGGTTTGTCTTAATATATGTGAAAAAATATATTATTAATAATTAATAATGTCAATAAATAAAAAATTAAAAATGTTTTTATGAAATTCCTAATAGCTCTTGATATTTGAAAAATTAATTATTAAAATTCAAGTGAATAGTCTCGAGAAATTCAAAACACTGTTATGAAATTTCTAAAATTAATTTTGGAAAATTCAAAACATTTTTATTAAATTTCTAAAAAAAGTTTTGAAAATTTCAGGGAGGTTTAGTAAATTTAAAAAATATTTATATTTTAATTTCCATGAAACCGTAGTCTTAAAATGACCATTAATTTAGTGATTAATTATTGGTTCCAATACTTTTTTTTTTTAATTCTATGACGGATATTTTTTACAGTGTACGTCTCAGTGATCCTGAATGTTATTGATTTTTTCTCGCAGTTGGGGTTAGGGAGGGGGGGGGGGATTTCCTGATATTTTTCACAGTTCACCAAAGAGCAATTACAAGTCCAGTAAATCTAATAAGATCAATTATAAGTCTGGTAGTTAAATGTTCCATCAGAAGTTTTACTTTTGTAATGTGGTTGTGATGTGCAGCACATTTTCTCTTCTATATAAAATATCTGACACAGAAATAAACTTGCGTTAGTGGTGCTTCTAGTGTTACTTTTGTAATGTGGTTGTGATGTGCAGCACATTTTCTCTTCTATATAAAATATCTGACACAGAAATAAACTTGCGTTAGTGGTGCTTCTAGTGGATTAGTTAGATATCACGAGGGAGTACTGTAGTTTCACAATCCAACCGGATGAATTCTCGTCGATGCATATAGTGTATAGCATTTTGTACTACTGGATAAGTACGTTGAATGCATTGCTTCCTCAATCGGATGTGAGGTTATCCAACCGGATGAATTCTCGTCGATGCATATAGTGTATAGCATTTTGTACTACTGGATAAGTACGTTGAATGCATTGCTTCCTCAATCGGATGTGAGGTTTCAAGAAAGTTGCTTTTATCTTTTTTGCAATATCGACAATTACTTGGAATATTACATAATTTGCTTGAACGCTTTTTGAAACTGTATCAATTGTTTTAAACGAACTATTTAAATACTGCATATCCACGTTAATTGTTTGATTGACATCCACATTGTCATTATTTGGCAGTATTTGTCTAATATATTTCTAAGATATCCAACTAATCCAGTTAATTTGTGGATACGTGAGCATCAAATTTTGAATAGTTACCCGACAAAGTGAATCACAAGAAACCTATTACCATAACCAATCAAATAAATCAGCTTCCCGTCGATTGACTTCATGGAAGTAAGTACGAAAATTATTACTTTTATCGCCTAATTCGAAACGCACCTAGCAATATAAATTTATCCACTACTGGAACGTCCAGTAGCTCCTCTTATTCGTTCTCGTTACTGTATCTATTTATGGTTAATAATAATTAGACTCGGACGTATCACACTCATATGAATTGGTTATTATTTTTTGCGCTTTTCTAGATGATTTTTGAAGTGAAACTTCTTTGGCGAGGGTGCATTTGGATGGGACGCGTTACGCGTAACCATTCCCCTTCTCTACCTGCCACGGAGCCTCTCTTACGTCTAATTCGACGCAGCCGTCGGGTCTTTTCGGCGCGGCCGAATAATCCCGAGGCATCCGAGGACTCTGGTGAGCTGTTCGCAATAGCTGCCAGTGTATGTGCGTGTATTTGTGTATTATTCCCCTTCTACGATTAACCTAGGCATCAGCCGGCTTGCTGCAACCGGGTATTTTCGGTGTAGCCGAAAAATCTCGAGGGGTCTGGGGACTGAACTCAGCTGTTTGCAGCTGTATAGTTAGGCAGTGAATGTGGTATATGATTGTGTGCGTTCATGGCGAGAAGTCTGCTGTGAAAAATAATTATTTTTACTTAAAATAAGTACGAAAATTATTACTTTTATCGCCTAATTCGAAACGCACCTAGCAATATAAATTTATCCACTACTGGAACGTCCAGTAGCCCCTCTTATTCGTTCTCGTTACTGTATCCATTTATGGTTAATAATAATTAGACTCGGACGTATCACACTCATATGAATTGGTTATTATTTTTTGCGCTTTTCTAGATGATTTTTGAAGTGAAACTTCTCGTATCACACTCATATGAATTGGTTATTATTTTTTGCGCTTTTCTAGATGATTTTTGAAGTGAAACTTCTTTGGCGAGGGTGCATTTGGATGGGGCGCGTTACGCGTAACCATTCCCCTTCTCTACCTGCCACAGAACCCCTCCTACGTCTAAATCGACCCAGCCGTCGGGTCTTTTCGGCGCGGCCGAACAATCCCGAGGAGTCCGAGGACTCTGGTCAGCTGTTCGCAATAGCTGCCAGTCGTCTAAATCGACCCAGCCGTCGGGTCTTTTCGGCGCGGCCGAACAATCCCGAGGAGTCCGAGGACTCTGGTCAGCTGTTCGCAATAGCTGCCAGCGTATGTGCGTGTATTTGTGTATTATTCCCTTTCTACGATTAACCTAGGCATCAGCCGGCTTGCTGCAATCGCGTATTTTCGGTGTAGCCGAAAAATCTCGAGGTGTGTATTTGTGTATTATTCCCTTTCTACGATTAACCTAGGCATCAGCCGGCTTGCTGCAATCGCGTATTTTCGGTGTAGCCGAAAAATCTCGAGGGGTCTGGGGACTGAACTCAGCTGTTTGCAGCTGTATAGTTAGGCAGTGAATGTGGTATATGATTGTGTGCGTTCATGGCGAGAAGTCTGCTGTGAAAAATAATTATTTTTACTTAAAATATGTTAAACCAATATATATTGGTTGTTAGTGAATAGTTGAAAACAGTAGAGTGTAAATTAAACATTTGCAATATTATACAAAAATTAATATTCCTATTATTCTATTTCAATACCCAAGAAGTTTTACTTCTATCGTGTGTACTGACTGCACACATACAATTTTTTTGTATGTTCTGATGCTAAAATAGAAAATGTTAAATTTACTGACCCACAGAGTGCCGCCAAACATATCTTGCTGTCATAGAAATACAAAATATTTACAGCACCACGCAGAGCAACTTTTTGTCAAGATTCATTAAATCTATTTGCATCCAAGAATTACGTACATGTGATGTGAATTTGATGCGATTCAGCTGATAGCAACAGAACCCCACGCCGTGATCGTCACTAATGTCTATCTGGGATATTATACCGTCGATCCAGCGAACACGAGGATTTTTTTCCTCAGAAAAAAATCTCTCGCTGTGGGATTCAAACCCCGGTCTTCCGCGTGGCGAAGCAACGCTCAACCACGCGGACCGATCGACCTTCCTATAATTACGCTATTTTTAGTAAAAAAAAATTGTGGGATTCAAACCCCGGTCTTCCGCGTGGCGAAGCAACGCTCAACCACGCGGACCGATCGACCTTCCTATAATTACGCTATTTTTAGTAAAAAAAAAACCTCTCGGTTACGATTTTCATTTGTTTTTCGCGCCCCCACGTAAATAACAAAAGTAACAAAAGGATTTAGGCAGTCAATTTTCTCGTTAGATGAGTTCAGACGTGAGTTTAATAATTATTAGCAATAAAACTTGAAAATGTGCAACGTTGTGTTAACAAAAGGATTTAGGCAGTCAATTTTCTCGTTAGATGAGTTCAGACGTGAGTTTAATAATTATTAGCAATAAAACTTGAAAATGTGCAACGTTGTGGTTTATACTTAATCAATTTATATTATCAAAATTTTTAATTACATTAATAATAACTTTTGAGATACGAAATTGGCCGAGTAAATAAATGTTGCGATTCATTAAATAAAAAGAATCATAAATACGTCATTAAAAATCTAGTTTTTATCACAGCCAACCGTTTGAAAATGTGCAACGTTGTGGTTTATACTTAATCAATTTATATTATTAAAATTTTTAATTACATTAATAATAACTTTTGTGATACGAAATTGGCCGAGTAAATAAATGTTGCGATTCATTAAATAAAAAGAATCATAAATACGTCATTAAAAATCTAGTTTTTATTGATACGAAATTGGCCGAGTAAATAAATGTTGCGATTCATTAAATAAAAAGAATCATAAATACGTCATTAAAAATCTAGTTTTTATCACAGCCAACCGCGCTTGCAATTTCAAAAATTATATTGGATGTTATATTTGCAATTCTTGTGAAAGAGCAATATATCTAGGTCGTAAACCTTGAAAAACTTGAAAAGCCTGGTGGAAAACCTGTAAATAAAAATGACAGTAACGATGCGACTGATCCAAAAGTAAATGAGATTAAAGACGATGACAAAAAAGACCCGACCTTTCAATGTGATGCGGTAGATAATCAATTAAAAATTGATAATGTAAATAAATTGCTATTAAAGATCGGTGAACCACCAATAAAATTGAGAGGACTGCCGAGTGTGCCTAAGTGTAAAAAAGTAATTCTAACTTCTGTGAAGAAATTGAGTAGTACTGATATTGATTGTCATAACCCAAATGAAGTTCTTACTGCCGAGTGTGCCTAAGTGTAAAAAAGTAATTCTAACTTCTGTGAAGAAATTGAGTAGTACTGATATTGATTGTCATAACCCAAATGAAGTTCTCTTTTGAATAATTTCAAGTCTGCATTTAACCGAAGAATTAGTAGATTTGAAAAAATTCAAGTGCTGACTACTCTTCCGTTCGACTGGTCAATAAATTTCTAACTTCTGTGAAGAAATTGAGTAGTACTGATATTGATTGTCATAACCCAAATGAAGTTCTTTTGAATAATTTCAAGTCTGCATTTAACCGAAGAATTAGTAGATTTGAAAAAATTCAAGTGCTGACTACTCTTCCGTTCGACTGGTCAATAAAAATGATACGACGTGAATTCAAAGTTTTAAAGTCCGAAGAATTAGTAGATTTGAAAAAATTCAAGTGCTGACTACTCTTCCGTTCGACTGGTCAATAAAAATGATACGACGTGAATTCAAAGTTTTAAAGAGAATGGTGCAAGCTGCTAAAAATATTAGAATAAAATCAGGATTTGCGTCACAGCCTAATTTTCCCCTGAAAAAAGGAAAAACCTGAACAATTCAACACTCGATCGCGTTCAAAATTTTCATCTGTCTGATGTTGTTAGCCGTGTGATGCCTGGGATGAAAGATTACGTTACGATTTCACAAAAAAATCCAAAAACAAAAAAGACTTTTACTATTTAATATTGATGAATTATATAAAAAATTTAAAGAAGCTTTTCCTGATGAAAAAATTGGACAGACTAAATTCCAAACTTTACGACCGCGGGAATGTATTTCAGCTGGAAAAAGCGGAACACATAATGTGTGTGTATGCAAATTTCACCAAAATGCAAAATCACAATTGCACGGTCTGAAAAATGAGCTAAGGAAAAGGAATTGATTTTCCTAGAAGCTTAAATGACTTGATTCAAAGCTCTGTTGGCGTACAACCAACATCATCAGGTTTCTTTTCAACGTGTGAAAATTGTCCAGAAGTTGATTTCGTTGTTAAGAAGATAAAATTATTGATTGATAGTCATGAGATACAGGAAATAACTTTTAGCCAATGGTAAAGTACTGACAGGTATGAAAAAAGACTAAAAATTAACAAATTATTCACACAATTATTAATCTCAGTGCACATACAGGAAATAACTTTTAGCCAATGGTAAAGTACTGACAGGTATGAAAAAAGACTAAAAATTAACAAATTATTCACACAATTATTAATCTCAGTGCACATTTCAGAACAATAACTTGTCAATTAGATAATTAAATAATTTTTATCTGTTTCTTAATTACTGAGAGTAAAAATTCATCACATTAACATTTTCAGAACAATAACTTGTCAATTAGATAATTAAATAATTTTTATCTGTTTCTTAATTACTGAGAGTAAAAATTCATCACATTAACATAATTGATACAAAAATATAGAATTTCATTTTATATATTTGTCTAGGAATTTTTTTAGTTTATTTTACACACAGTTAATGATCTTATCCGTTTGTTTTAAATTGTATTTGGCGGAAAATTCATTTTAAAGAGTTCATTTTGCTTTCTGTTCCCAAAAAGATCATGAATTACATGAACAAAAGTACATGCAACGATTCGAACGAGCAATTACGATAAAAAATACTCGTCAATTCTACTATTTTAAACCATTAGATGATGTATTACTGGAATGTCAGCTTGTGTCGGACGATGAGAAAGTTTCTACGAACAGAGTTGTTAAAAAAATAAATAAAATAAAAATAACAAAAAGTTCATACTTTTTAATATATTATTGCGAGTTAGTTTTGCCTGTTTTTGTTTGATAAAAAAAACTTTATTTATTGTATTAGTGATAATAATGACTATCATAAAAATAAAATTCTGTTTTTGTTTGATAAAAAAAACTTTATTTATTGTATTAGTGATAATAATGACTATCATAAAAATAAAATTCTTTTGATACTTAGATTTTTAGTTGTTATTTGTTATTATAATTAACCGAAGCTGCAGTGTAGTCTAACGCTCGGTAGCGCGGCGTTCTGACTGCGTTTTGATACTTAGATTTTTAGTTGTTATTTGTTATTATAATTAACCGAAGCTGCAGTGTAGTCTAACGCTCGGTAGCGCGGCGTTCTGACTGCGCTGGGCGCCCGGCGCGCTGTGATAAATAACTTCATATTGTTTAAAATAATCGCGAGCAATGAAATTTTCTTTCAGAATCTTAAATTCGGATAAATGACGCATGTGACTGATAAAAAAAATCTCAAAATTTTGACGGAGAAATTAATGAAATATTCATTGGTCTACTTAAAAGTTAATTAACAATATGATAATCAACAAATTGTGTTTAGTTATTATTATTTTCTCGAAATATATACGTTTGACAGTAAATCCTGAAAATTTCATCATTTTATCTTGAACGGTTGATTTGAAATCTAATTTCCAATTAAAAGTACCTAAAATTTCTGTTGTAGAAAAAATTATTGTTAAAATCAAAATTTTTAGAAATCGTTTGGGGGATCAATTTTTGAGGGAAACTACTTATAAAAAAATACACAGACTTAATTGTTATGATCGAGTGGAAAATAGATGGTCCACTTGACGTGATCTCGCTCATTATTACAATTATTCGTATTAAGTCTATTGTTGTTGATACAGCACAAACTTTTTGAAACTGTCCCGGAAGGAGCTAGTCGAGATTTCTTAGATATCTCTATTCAACGAACTGATTTGTATATAAAAAATATGACCATGTTTTATACAGATTTTTTCGGTTATTGAGACCCCAACGTCATCTTTACCGTGGTACTGATATCAACTTGGCACTGTTCGATCGCTTAAGGTCATCCCAATGTCACCATATTTTTTGGCCTATATTAAAATGTCTAGAATCAGAACTATTACATCAATAATTTTTTAACTTTCTCATGTAACAACACTTTCAATATTTTCTTCAGAATTTTCTACTGTCCCGCCTATTGAAATATATCTTATCGTGAAGCTTTATTATTTTTTTTTTTGTTTTTTTAACATATTTCATCGAAAAATTAAATATAATATGTTGAAGCTCTAAGGTTAAGTTGCAGACTTCTAGCTGAGAAGAATTTTTTTCAGAAATCTTCGAACGAATACCCCTAAAGAATTTAACCAATTCTTTCCAGACTTTTTAAAAATTGTTTGGTAATAACTTGGTAACTATGCATAATAATGAGTAATGCTATGAGAAAGTAATTCCTCGAACAAATCGAACAAATTGCTTATGCGCTTTTATGATAATTTTGTTTATTTTCGCGATATTTTGAAAAATAAAATTTATCAAAGAGATTCCAAAAACTGTAAGGGATATGAAAAAATTCATAAACTATTTTTTATAGATAATTGGATTCTTTATGATTCATTTCTTATGACATTTCCATAATTTCGTTTGTTTACCGAAATATTGCGAAAAAAACTAGAAAACAGAATCAAAACGGTGTGATTTCGAAGGATTTGAAAAAAATAAATAAATAAACGAATGAAAATTTTTTTTACTAAAAACATTGGCATCAATGTAGGCAGCTATATTTGGATGAAGATTTTTTCATAGTTACAGATACCTTTTTCGAACTGGAGTAACCGATGGAGGTGTAAAAACATTGGCATCAATGTAGGCAGCTATATTTGGATGAAGATTTTTTCATAGTTACAGATACCTTTTTCGAACTGGAGTAACCGATGGAGGTGCCATTTCGGCCTGTTTACTTTTTTAGAGATCGACAACCGTTGTTTCAATTTTGTCCGAGCTTCCGCAAAAAAATTTGATGTCACATCTTGAGATCATTTCGGCCTGTTTACTTTTTTAGAGATCGACAACCGTTGTTTCAATTTTGTCCGAGCTTCCGCAAAAAAATTTGATGTCACATCTTGAGAATTTGGTGTTGCTGATACGAGCATGGGGCTTGGGTCATTTAGTGGCCCCCTGCCTCATGTTAATGATCCAGAACGTTGAGAAATATCATCATCTTGAGAATTTGGTGTTGCTGATACGAGCATGGGGCTTGGGTCATTTAGTGGCCCCCTGCCTCATGTTAATGATCCAGAACGTTGAGAAATATCACTCAAGATTGTCATTATATATGTCCGAGAGCCTCTACGACTGATTCGGGACGTCCCGTCGAGCACGATAATCAAACTAGACAGGTTCCTGTTGAACCTTGAGTATTATCAATGATGATATAAACAATATTTAAACAGCTGTGCCTGTATACCTCGCAGCTGTTAATAATTGCACCAAACTATGTCAAGGAAACATTTAGTAACAGTCAAGTTAAACTCATGTGTACCGATACCGGTAGCCTTATCTACGGTGCCGAATATATATGACATCGTTAAATGCGCTATTGATAGATTCGATCCCTCCAATTATCCTGTTAATAATGAGTATGGAATTCCTTTGAAGAATGAAAAAGTATTGGGTCTGATGGACGACGGGAATAATGCTAGAATTATAACAGAATTCATAAGGTTGAGAACGAAACTATACACATTCAAAATTCATAATAATTATCGGGTATAAAAGCGCACAAAAGGAGGAAAAAGTTCTAGATTGTGAAACATCAATTTTGATGATTTTGAACACTGCTTACTTGATCATACTTTGCTTCCCGAGGCGAACTATTCACCTTGGCTTTATACTCAACATTCTACGACACTGCCTTCGCCGAGAACGCACCGCCTTTAACATTGATTTCAACGTACTAAACCAGGTTCATTTACTTTAACTATCATTTCAAACTGAACGCACTGCTTTGCAACTTATTTACAAAACATGCTAGTTTTGCGACGGAGTTGGCCACAACAGGTCTTGTGGCGACAACAAGATATAGCTGTGCGCCGATAAATTGTCGATACGGCCAATTTCCCGCGATGACATCTCGTCTCCCTTGATTTTTAGTCCTTATGAGATTCAATCCTGCCTCGATCGGGGCGATGACCGCCCTGCAGCCCTCCATTTTGAATCTGCACAAAATCTCACGAACGTAGGTTGTCTGAGATTTGTGTCTCATTTCGCATAATTTCGATTCGCAGGCAATAGTGAGCGGGTCCAGAGTTTTTCACCTTAAAATCAGTTGCCAATTCACGCTTGAATTCTTTAATCCACTCGAGGTTCTGAGAAGCAATTAAAATTTCGTCAACGTAGATAACAGCGATCGACAATCACACTTGCCACTTGGCAAAGAACAGGCAAGGTTCTCTCTGCACAGAAACAAGTTCCATGGCTCTCAACTTGTCGGTAATCCTCAAGTGCCATGTCTCCCGGCCTGCCTGAGGCCGTAAAGTGCCTTGTTTAGTAGACTCACGCTTCCACCACTGCCAAGTGCATCAAGCATCTTTTCAGCACCCTCCCTGATCGTGGTCTCAACTTTCTCACGACTGACTAACTCCTCCAGCGTCTTTCGCAGCCGCTCCGGTAGTTACATCTGTATTTCCTCCTCAAAAACTCAATTTAGATACGCAGTGGCTATATCTACCTGGTGCAAAATCAGTCCAAGCTCAGCGGAAAGTGCACACACCAGTCGAACTGTGTCTATCCTGGCCACAGAGGCAAAAGTGCTGTCGTAATCAACGCCACACTTCTGGTGTAGCCTTTGGCTACAAGTCGATCCTTTCTCTTCTCCAAGATGCCACCCTGGCCGTATTTACTTGTCAAGACGAAACGCCAGCCCACGACATTGGTCGTCCGGTTACTGGGGACAATATCCCACACACCATTTTTCACCAGACTTCGGATTTCAGAGCGAATTACGTCCTCCCACTCTACAGAATCATCTCCAGACAAGGCTTCTTTGACGCTTACCTCGGATACCCCGGCAAATCCGAGCACTGGGTCCTCTATTAGCCCTGTAAACACGTCATCTTCATTTGCGCCGTCAATCTCTGGCTCTGGCAAATTCGGCATCTGATCCTCTGCATTACTGACTCGAGAACTGTAAATTTTCGCGGCCTCCTATGCATCTCAGTCCTCAGTAACTTCGGCCTTCCTCGTCCTCTGCCATTCCCTGGGGTGCCTTCATCCTTGCTCCAGTTTGCTTCTCCACAAAATTTTTGTACGCTTGAAAAGCACCCATGACACTACTTTTTTGTCGTAATAAGTATACAGATGAGGACCGCGTACTGTCATCTATGAACGTTACGAAGTAACGAGCGCCTCTGAGTAATTCTGTTCTCATTGGTCCCACGACGTCCGAGTGTATTCTCGCCAGTTTTTCGCCACATGGCGGGCTGCCCTCTGAAAAAGGAGTTGCCACTATCTTGCCCTCCAAACACACCTCACATTTGCAAAAATTTTTTAACTCACTGGGCGTCAACTTCATTTCCTGCGTTTTCCACAGAACCTTGGCTAGGTCCCGTCAATTCAAGTGACCAAAACGCGTGTGCCATTGCCACACCTCAGCCGAGTCAACAACAGGGGCATCAGCCGTCAAAGACAAGATCTCTGACTCACTAACATAGAAGAGTTCTCCTTCTCGATGTGCCATCATCTTGATTTCTCCATCAGAGCTCTCCACCACCACCTGATC
>MVJL01006355.1:0-12024 GCA_002156465.1 Macrocentrus cingulum | reverse complement strand
CAGGGCGGCGACTTGTTTCGCCAGCTCGCTAACCTGTAGCTTGAGCGGCGACATTGACGAAGATGTGGACGCGGCGGCGACGGTGTGGCTCGGTAGGAACATCTCGTGAAGTTTGTCCGCAGTTTTTGCCAGTTCGTCTAGTGTCGCGGTCTCCGGGGAGATTGCGAGAAACTCGCGAGTCTTCTCCGGGAGGTTGGACATCCACCGGGCATAGCGCAGTCTTTGTCGCTCACGGGTGAGTTGAGTTAGTGTCTGTTTCACTCGAGTGCACGTATACTGAACGCGGCACTAGGCTGTCTATTGGGCACGTACACACTCACACACTGCGTTGGGCGACACTGAGTGTTCGCTAGGCGTCAAAGAAAAACGTAAACACATAACGCGGCACTAGGCTGTCTATTGGGCACGTACACACTCACACACTGCGTTGGGCGACACTGAGTGTTCGCTAGGCGTCAAAGAAAAACGTAAACACACGCGCGCGCCGAGATAATCCGCTGAGGAATTTATTTTTCGACCGTAGGCCGATCGATATTACCTCGTGGCGCGGCGATTTTTACGCGTGGTAACAGCTACACGCGCGCGCCGAGATAATCCGCTGAGGAATTTATTTTTCGACCGTAGGCCGATCGATATTACCTCGTGGCGCGGCGATTTTTACGCGTGGTAACAGCACTTTTTGGGTGAAAACTGCGCTTATTGCACGTTGAATGCACTCGCGGGGGTGTCTCTTCAACTTCACCGTAGGAATTTATTTTTCGACCGTAGGCCGATCGATATTACCTCGTGGCGCGGCGATTTTTACGCGTGGTAACAGCACTTTTTGGGTGAAAACTGCGCTTATTGCACGTTCAATGCACTCGCGGGGGTGTCTCTTCAACTTCACCGATGCAGCGCAACGTCCTGGGCGCTCAGCAATGCACCGGTATGCAAAAAGCAGAGGAATTTTCAACTTCACCGATGCAGCGCAACGTCCTGGGCGCTCAGCAATGCACCGGTATGCAAAAAGCAGAGGAATTCACAGCGCGTTTCACTCAAGGTCACTCGTGGATCACTGTGAAGCACAGAAAATTCGCGAGATCACGTCGGGGTCACCAATGTAGCGGGGATAGACGCTAACAATAATTTAATATCTGACTCCATAATTGCACAGTACACTGATTTATTTATATGATACAATGGGTGTACACATGCGTTGTCGAGCTGGGTCGACGGGTGACATCGACCAGTCTGTCGATCAGTCAATGCGCAGTCGAATATCGAACGACTGTGTGCGCGTGTATGTGTGGCGTTGCCGCCACATATATAGCGCCTTGCTGGGGTTGCCACATTGCACTCTGATGGTCTGCGCAGTCGAATATCGAACGACTGTGTGCGCGTGTATGTGTGGCGTTGCCGCCACATATATAGCGCCTTGCTGGGGTTGCCACATTGCACTCTGATGGTCATGATAGCATTGTTTTTGAATTTTTTTTCTGCGTGTATGTGTGGCGTTGCCGCCACATATATAGCGCCTTGCTGGGGTTGCCACATTGCACTCTGATGGTCATGATAGCATTGTTTTTGAATTTTTTTTCCACGTTTACAGGCTTATATCATCGAGATATCGGCGACGACTCGAGGCCATGGAGTCTGTTAAACTCGCTATTTTGAAAGTTTATGGCACTTCAGAGTCTTTAGCAATCATCATCATCGCATCGTTGTTAATGTTTTTTCACTTCGTTTTTTTAGGTACACGGGGATTTTCTGGCCAGCAGAGTTAGAGTTTTATGTGTTGACCTTAGCAAGTATATATTTGATCTTGCTGAGGTTAGCATATAATATTTTGATGGACATTTATGCGTTTTTTTTTTTACTTTATTTACAGGTACAAATCACCTATTGGAACTTAGGGACGGCAACTTGCGGGTTCTCTAGTGGTCGTCGTCGAGGCATCCATTTTTTTATTTTTTTTTTACTTTATTTACAGGTACAAATCACCTATTGGAACTTAGGGACGGCAACTTGCGGGTTCTCTAGTGGTCGTCGTCGAGGCATCCATTTTTTTATTATATTTCTTTCAGGTATTGCGGCGGGGTGGCAACTTGCGGGTTCTCTAGTGGTCGTCGTCGAGGCATCCATTTTTTTATTATATTTCTTTCAGGTATTGCGGCGGGGTGACGTGGTGACCAGTGGATTAACTTGTGTTGCTCTTCATAAACACATTCAAAGTGTTGTCAGTGCAGCAGAAGCCAGTCTAAAAATTGCGCATCTGCAACATTTTTCGTTTTTCAGGGATAGGAATATCAAGGGAATGGCGATTCCCCAAGACTCTGAAGTTGGATTGACTTTGATTTGAAAAGTCGTTACAATCGCAGGGTCTCAGGTGGTCGTCAAAATATCATCGGTTTTTTTTCTTTTCTAGTGGTCGTCGTCGAGGCATCCATTTTTTTATTATATTTCTTTCAGGTATTGCGGCGGGGGGACGTGGTGACCAGTGGATTAACTTGTGTTGCTCTTCATAAACACATTCAAAGTGTTGTCAGTTATATTTCTTTCAGGTATTGCGGCGGGGTGACGTGGTGACCAGTGGATTAACTTGTGTTGCTCTTCATAAACACATTCAAAGTGTTGTCAGTGCAGCAGAACCCAGTCTAAAAATTGCGCATCTGCAACATTTTTCGTTTTTCAGGGATAGGAATATCAAGGGAATGGCGATTCCCCTAAAGTGTTGTCAGTGCAGCAGAACCCAGTCTAAAAATTGCGCATCTGCAACATTTTTCGTTTTTCAGGGATAGGAATATCAAGGGAATGGCGATTCCCCGAGACTCTGAAGTTGGATTGACTTTGATTTGAAAAGTCGTTACAATCGCAGGGTCTCAGGTGGTCGTCAAAATATCATCGGTTTTTTTTCTTTAGACTCTGAAGTTGGATTGACTTTGATTTGAAAAGTCGTTACAATCGCAGGGTCTCAGGTGGTCGTCAAAATATCATCGGTTTTTTTTCTTTATTTCCAGGTAAAGCAATATGCATATGCAGGCGCGGAGCATTTTGGCGGTCAATAATATCATGTGGTCGTCAAAATATCATCGGTTTTTTTTCTTTATTTCCAGGTAAAGCAATATGCATATGCAGGCGCGGAGCATTTTGGCGGTCAATAATATCAACATTAATTTTTTTTCCAGGAACATAATTACAGTCATCAGCGAGCGTGTACGGCGACTACCGGTAACACAGGGAATTGTCAATACATGAATAATTATTACAGTATTGCAATCCGCCTGTGTCACCTGTGGTGGTCTATCAGCGAGCGTGTACGGCGACTACCGGTAACACAGGGAATTGTCAATACATGAATAATTATTACAGTATTGCAATCCGCCTGTGTCACCTGTGGTGGTCATCACATCATTGGGTTTTTTTCAGGTATTCATTATCCAAACGGGAAAAAGGGTGACGACTGGAAGGTCTGAGACTGGTTCTTCTTGAATTTTAAAAGTTGATCCAGCTTCAGACTTTCTAGTGGCCATTTATCCAAACGGGAAAAAGGGTGACGACTGGAAGGTCTGAGACTGGTTCTTCTTGAATTTTAAAAGTTGATCCAGCTTCAGACTTTCTAGTGGCCATTATCATATCATCCCTTCATTTTTTTATATTTGCCACTTTTTTTTTCAGGTACCTTAGCAGGACAACAAGGGTGATCGGCAAAGTTACTATGTGTTAGCTTTAGCAAGTATATTACACTTTGCTGGGGCTGGCACATAGTACTTTGATGGTCATGATGGCATCTCAAGGGTGATCGGCAAAGTTACTATGTGTTAGCTTTAGCAAGTATATTACACTTTGCTGGGGCTGGCACATAGTACTTTGATGGTCATGATGGCATCGGTTTTTTTCTTTTCGCAGGTTTACAGGCTCATCATCGGGACAGCAGGATGGCGACTACTGGAGGCCCTGGAGTGTGCCTAACTTTAATTTTGAAAGTTGGTCCCGCTACAGGGTTTCCAGTAGTCGTCACGGCATCGTCACTTTTATTTCAGGTAATTATTTTAAAAACTTTGTTATTTTCCAGGGAATCTCACATAATGGACAGGACAAGAAGACAACTACCATTGGCGCAGGGGATTGTCCGTACTTGGATTGTTACAACAGTATTACAGTCCATCTATGTCACTGGTGGTCGTCATTTATCATCGGTTTAGATTTATATTTTGAAATTTTTCTCACGTACAACGGCAACAAGTATATATGACGCTTTGCTGGAATTAGCGCGTTGTACTATGATAATCATCATATCATCGTTTCTAATGTTCGTAATCAATTTTTATTCGAATTTGCAGGCTCATATTATCTGGACAGTGAGACGGTGATTACCAGTGGCCCCGCGGTTTGCCTAACTCACCTCCTGGAGATCAACTATACATTTTTAAAAAATGTGGAGCCCATTTTAAGTTGATATCACTTTGAGATTTCATCAATTTTAGTCATCAAGAGTCTCCGGGAGACCATGTTTTCTGGACGTTCGATGTGATTGCAAGTCGACCTGCACAAATCTCATTTCGTCGACTTCCGTTTCCGGGGGCGCTGAGTGTGGTTGAGTGTTAGGATAGTGCTGAGTAAATTCGCGAAGAAAATCGCGGAAAGTGAGTGTACGGAGGAGAAAAGTGGTGGAGGAGGGTAAGAAAGTAAGGGGATTGAGAGGAGATAATAGTCGAGAAGGGGGAGACTTGATAAAGACACAAAAGAGGAGAATGAACAGGTAGAGTTTCGAGATTAAGTTGAGGGTGAGGAGAGGGAGAGGCAAAGAAATAGCGCCGGAAGGTGAAGGACTCCGGGGATCCAGTGAGGCAAGCCGTAGGAAGAAGGGGGCCGCGAGAGAATGAGAACGCAGACAGGTGGGTAGGTAAAGCATGGAGCGTGAGAGTAAGCAAAGCAGGAAGCGACAAGCTGGAAAAGGTAGGAAATTAGGGAGGGGCAAAAGTATGATAGTGGCGAGATGAAGAACGGGGTAGATCAGAGGATGAGTAGTGAGTTCAAAAAGGAAAAAGGAAAGGAAAAAGAAACAGTGAAAGAAGAGAAAAAGCAGGGAAGAGCGAGAAATTAGGTACGGGTGACAAAGGGGAGTTCGGGAAGCTGGCCGGATATGAGAGAAGCGTTAGAGGGGAGGGGGGGGGTATTACAACAAGCGTGTTTCAATAGATAAAACTACATTTCGATTAAAATCCACAGTATAAATTTATGAATAAATAAACCGATACGTTTAATCTTCCCAAAAATGACCTGACAGCTCTTTGGAGCCAACGATCTTATCCATACGTCATGGAATCACAATGTGAACGAGCAATTAGTCCAATTGCTCACACATTGTATTATGAGGAATCTTCAATTAATATTGCTAGCCAGGAAGCTCGTGGCCTGATCAATTTAGAATTTCAAATGCCGCGAGTACGAGGATAAATCATTCACCTATGCGTCATTTCACAGTCACCGGAAGTACGGGGTAGCTCTTGTAGCAGTATGACCAGCAGAATTTCCAGAATTCTACGAGGACACGATCCTTCTGAATCCCGGTAAGAAATAAAAATGTCAATTCACACTGTCAATTGCAAGCAGTTCCTATACTGGAACAGTACCTGAACATTTGATGCCATCGCTCGAAGAAATTTTTATGGTATGTAAGATTTTTCATTGTGTTTTTTTAGGTTTTTCGTTTTATTTCATTGCTATTTCAGAGTATTGCTAGAGCAGAGAATTTTGAGCTAATTCCACTGAAATCATCTCTTAAAAAAATTGCTCCACCTGGAACAACTTATTTTTACGTTGAGTTGCCAAATGATGATCGATTTTATCATAATAATTCCACTGAAATCATCTCTTAAAAAAATTGCTCCACCTGGAACAACTTATTTTTACGTTGAGTTGCCAAATGATGATCGATTTTATCATAAAATTGTGAATAATTTCCCTCTGCATTTTGGCCGCGCTGTTTTGGCTCATCAGGAAATACTGAATTTAGAGGATGAAATTGATTGGAAGGATTGTCAAGAGGATCCAATTGAAGAAGTTCAATTAGCTGAGATAATTCGTAAAAAATTTAAACCATAATTTAGAGGATGAAATTGATTGGAAGGATTGTCAAGAGGATCCAATTGAAGAAGTTCAATTAGCTGAGATAATTCGTAAAAAATTTAAACCAAACGAAATTGCTGAGTAAAAATATCTGTGTATTAAATCTCAGATACAAAACATAGTTTATAATGTTTTAAGAGGTTGCTAAAGAATTTTTTTTTCTACCTCAACTATATCTCTATATATAACCAATGATTACACTCATCGGCTCATTTTTTGACGATAACTCGTTGTGGAAGTCTACAGTACCTGAACATTTGATGCCATCGCTCGAAGAAATTTTTATGGTATGTAAGATTTTTCATTGTGTTTTTTTAGGTTTTTCGTTTTATTTCATTGCGATTTCAGAGTATTGCTAGAGCAGAGAATTTCGAGCTAATTCCACTGAAATCATCTCTTAAAAAAATTGCTCCACCTGTTTTTCGTTTTATTTCATTGCGATTTCAGAGTATTGCTAGAGCAGAGAATTTCGAGCTAATTCCACTGAAATCATCTCTTAAAAAAATTGCTCCACCTGGAACAACTTATTTTTACGTTGAATTGCCAAATGGTGATCGATTTTATCATATCACTGAAATCATCTCTTAAAAAAATTGCTCCACCTGGAACAACTTATTTTTACGTTGAATTGCCAAATGGTGATCGATTTTATCATAAAATTGTGAATAATTTCCCTCTGCATTTTGGCCGTGCTGTTTTGGCTCATCAGGAAATACTGAATTTAGAGGATAAAATTGATTGGAAGGATTGTCAAAAGGATCCAATTGAAGAAGTTCAATTAGCTGAGATAATTCGTAAAAAATTTAAACCATATACTGAATTTAGAGGATAAAATTGATTGGAAGGATTGTCAAAAGGATCCAATTGAAGAAGTTCAATTAGCTGAGATAATTCGTAAAAAATTTAAACCAAACGAAATTGCTGAATAAAAATATCTGTGTATTAAATCTCAGATACAAAACATAGTTTATTATGTTTTAAGAGGTTGCTCAAGAATTTTTTTTTCTACCTCAACTATATCTCTATATATAACCAATGATTATTAAATCTCAGATACAAAACATAGTTTATTATGTTTTAAGAGGTTGCTCAAGAATTTTTTTTTCTACCTCAACTATATCTCTATATATAACCAATGATTACACTCATCGGCTCATTTTTTGACGATAACTCGTTGTGGAAGTCGATTCAATTGAAAGATAGAAAATATACGTATGTTATAACCAATGATTACACTCATCGGCTCATTTTTTGACGATAACTCGTTGTGGAAGTCGATTCAATTGAAAGATAGAAAATATACGTATGTTTGGCTGATGGAACGTAGGTTATTCTACTCAAAAAACATCAAAGTAACTGTAACGACACGTTAATACGCTCTTTTTGAAAGATAGAAAATATACGTATGTTTGGCTGATGGAACGTAGGTTATTCTACTCAAAAAACATCAAAGTAACTGTAACGACACGTTAATACGCTCTTTCGGCATTAATCACGCGATTTTTGGGTTTTTGCAAGCCTAAAAATTCGTCATTCTATCGAATACGATTTGAAACCCCCTTTTTCACGTTAATACGCTCTTTCGGCATTAATCACGCGATTTTTGGGTTTTTGCAAGCCTAAAAATTCGTCATTCTATCGAATACGATTTGAAACCCCCTTTTGGCTTTAGAAACGCGATATAGACTATTTAGTTGACACAAAAAAAAATATTATTTGGTTGGGAATTTAGGAAGACGTCTGTATCGATGCGCGGAAGAGTGCGTGTGGGTTTGAAAGTCTCGAATTATAACCAATGATTACACTCATCGGCTCATTTTTTGACGATAACTCGTTGTGGAAGTCGATTCAATTGAAAGATAGAAAATATACGTATGTTTGGCTGATGTAACGTAGGTTATTCTACTCAAAAAACATCAAAGTAACTGTAACGACACGTTAATACGCTCTTTCGGCATTATTCACGCGATATTTGGGTTTTTGCAAGCCTAAAAATTCGTCATTCTATCGAATACGGTTTGAAACCCCCTTTTGGCTTTAGAAACGCGATATAGACTATTCAGTTGACACAAAAAAAAATATTATTTGGTTGGGAATTTAGGAAGACGTCTGTATCGATGCGCGGAAGAGTGCGTGTGGGTTTGAAAGTCTCGAATTAATTTAGTTGACACAAAAAAAAATATTATTTGGTTGGGAATTTAGGAAGACGTCTGTATCGATGCGCGGAAGAGTGCGTGTGGGTTTGAAAGTCTCGAATTAATTGTAAAATGCGTTCACTAGTCGAGATCAGTCATTAACTGGAAATTGTACACTTCAAACGCCGCTTCACCAATTAATGACCGTTGAAAGTCTCGAATTAATTGTAAAATGCGTTCACTAGTCGAGATCAGTCATTAACTGGAAATTGTACACTTCAAACGCCGCTTCACCAATTAATGACCGGCTCGCGTTAATCCCATCCGAGACACTCGTACGTAATCGAGTCAAAAAAACAAAACTAACTCAATATCATTGCGGCAGTCGCTTCACCAATTAATGACCGGCTCGCGTTAATCCCATCCGAGACACTCGTACGTAATCGAGTCAAAAAAACAAAACTAACTCAATATCATTGCGGCAGAGTGACTCTATATGCGTTAGATTGTTATAAGTTTAAATCATTTCAGCGCCACGGAAGTTGCAACTTATTTACTGGTGCAGTTTATAGATAATGTTTAATAGCGGTCATTCACTGAATTGCACCAATCATTCATTGAAAACAATGATGCCACGGAAGTTGCAACTTATTTACTGGTGCAGTTTATAGATAATGTTTAATAGCGGTCATTCACTGAATTGCACCAATCATTCATTGAAAACAATGACCGGTCGTTCGCTCGCATTTTTACTTGCCCACGAAATTTCTTCATATTTTTCGTGCAATTGCTTTGTTTCATCCATTAAAAAAAATTATAAACTGAAAATATCGTGTTAAAATGATTTATTTTTATTTACTGGTGCAGTTTATAGATAATGTTTAATAGCGGTCATTCACTGAATTTCACCAATCATTCATTGAAAACAATGACCGGTCGTTCGCACGCATTTGTACTTGCCCACGAAATTTCTTCATATTTTTCGTGCAATTGCTTTGTTTCATCCATTAAAAAAAATTATAAACTGAAAATATCGTGTTAAAATGATTTATTTTTTAACTTATTTTATTGCCATCTTCTTTACATCTTAATGCGTTGAGAAATACCGTTATTTTTATTATAAACTGAAAATATCGTGTTAAAATGATTTATTTTTTAACTTATTTTATTGCCATCTTCTTTACATCTTAATGCGTTGAGAAATACCGTTATTTTCTACCTGAGAAGAATTTTTGTATTTCGCACGTGATCAAAGTTATTTGAATGATATACATATATAGACTAAAAAACCACTTCAAAGCCCAAGTTATATCTAACAAAAAAAATATATAAAATTATTTCGCACGTGATCAAAGTTATTTGAATGATATACATATATAGACTAAAAAACCACTTCAAAGCCCAAGTTATATCTAACAAAAAAAATATATAAAACAAAAAAGGGAAAAAAGGAATTTTTTTTCACATACTAGTATCTTTTCGCAATAACGTATCTTTTATTGGCTCCATTTATCGCTATACTTGTGCGTTATATAACAGATATTTTCTTTTTTTTTCACATACTAGTATCTTTTCGCAATAACGTATCTTTTATTGGCTCCATTTATCGCTATACTTGTGCGTTATATAACAGATATTTTCGATTTTTTCATCATTTTTATGTTAAAAAAGGCAGATTTAACACACACTTAATTTTTTACTGTCAATGCAATTAAAAGTGCATGCGCTTTTGCGTAAAAGGCAGATTTAACACACACTTAATTTTTTACTGTCAATGCAATTAAAAGTGCATGCGCTTTTGCGAGTTTAACTAATTTTGCTTGCTAAAAAAAAAATTAAAAAGCTTTCAGTGTGTGGCTATCGTTTAGCAAAATTTATTTTAATGCTGCTAGAAGTCCTTAACTAAAAAAAAAAAAACATTATGTGGTTTTAAGAAACCACGACGCAAGTGAAACTTTTATTGGATTGTTGGCGTTGGATTGTAGACATTAAAAAAAAAAAAACATTATGTGGTTTTAAGAAACCACGACGCAAGTGAAACTTTTATTGGATTGTTGGCGTTGGATTGTAGACATTCATCTGAGAATTTTTTCGGAAAATCATTCGATATAGGGTATACTACACAGTCAGCTGATGCTAACCATGGGCGCCGCCATATTGGTCTTAGCTGCTCTGTAAAAAAAAATTAAAAAGCTTTCAGTGTGTGGCTATCGTTTAGCAAAATTTATTTTAATGCTGCTAGAAGTCCTTAACTAAAAAAAAAAAACATTATGTGGTTTTAAGAAACCACGACGCAAGTGAAACTTTTATTGGATTGTTGGCGTTGGATTGTAGTAAAAAAAAAAAACATTATGTGGTTTTAAGAAACCACGACGCAAGTGAAACTTTTATTGGATTGTTGGCGTTGGATTGTAGACATCCATCTGAGAATTTTTTCGGAAAATCATTCGATATAGGGTATACTACACAGTCAGCTGATGCTAACCATGGGCGCCGCCATATTGGTCTTAGCTGCTCTGTCATCTGAGAATTTTTTCGGAAAATCATTCGATATAGGGTATACTACACAGTCAGCTGATGCTAACCATGGGCGCCGCCATATTGGTCTTAGCTGCTCTGCCGAGCGCCTTTCACTTTACCCCTACTCCGCGGCCACCTGTAATGCGACATGCGACACACAGCCAGAAAAATTCGGGGCGATAGAATAAAAGTTTCACTTTAAAAACTTGTTTTTTATGTCGCTTGATTTGTCGAGTGCTTTTTATATGTACTTATACATAAAACCAAATCTTTCCTCTTTCCCATTTCCGATATATCCAACTAATCGACATGAATTCTTATACAAAATTGCTCAATCAGATGCAACAGGGCGATTATCCTTGAGATAACCTCGTTGGGAGGCTCGTGCATAGGTCTGATACCTTATTAAATCGGCATTCAACGATTCCTCAATCCTCAATGATATTAAGCTGGCGTAATCACGATGAATGGTCTCTTTGCAGCTACATATCTCGATGCAGCCAACCTCGCGATTCTCGACAGTGCCTGAGAGGCGCAGAATCAGCTCCACAAACTCCAATTACTGGTAGTCATCTCGACGTGCCGCGTGCAATGGATCCTAACCCCAATCTCCTCAGTCCCTCTACCGACATGCTCTCTATCAGCTCCACAAACTCCAATTACTGGTAGTCATCTCGACGTGCCGCGTGCAATGGATCCTAACCCCAATCTCCTCAGTCCCTCTACCGACATGCTCTCACAGAGACGAGGTTTGCTTTGATTTATCCCGTCGATTCACTCGCAATTATTTATTCCACCTTTTATTTCAGGCAGCAGACGGCCTACCGACATGCTCTCACAGAGACGAGGTTTGCTTTGATTTATCCCGTCGATTCACTCGCAATTATTTATTCCACCTTTTATTTCAGGCAGCAGACGGCCAAGTATTCTCCCAGTGCCGGACATACTCACAAGCTCAACACTCCATCTGCCCGGTCAGGTGTCTCTCGACCACGAGGCCGACAAATCAGAGGACGAAATGGACGATGATGTACTATTTTTTAATCACAAAAAAAGCACATGCAACCTTTTTTACATTCTCACAGCATTTTTATCCACATATTAATCTAATTTCTTAGTAAAAAAAAGTTTTGTCCATAATAATTTTTAGACATTTTTTTTCAATGAATGCCAAGTAAATATATAGGAAATGGCAAATAAAAAAAATATATCTATAATTTATTTTTATATATGAAATAATTAGTGATTGGGGAAAAAAAAA
>MVJL01006354.1:0-57346 GCA_002156465.1 Macrocentrus cingulum | reverse complement strand
GGAAAAATTCGAATTATGCATTTATAAAATTATTAATTGAAAAAATATTATAATAGTAATAAATACAATAGAAATTACTCGGTTTAATCAGTAATATGAAAAATACATTGAGTGATATCTCGAAAATTAATCATCTTCAAAAGCGAATTAATAATTCTCGAAAAATTAGCAATATTGAAAAAAATAGTAGTAATTTTTTAAAAATAAATAATGACTAATTTTCGCTTATAATTACTCATTCTACTGATAAAATTCATATTTAGCGGATGTATACCGGTCATATGTCGTATACCGATCTCGAAATATCAACAATAAACAACTTTTTTTATTATTTACAATCCGATCGAGCTGAAATAGTGCAAATATGAGGCTTTAAAGATCATAAAAATCCTCTTCGAGTTTCATGGATCTCCAATATTTTGAAATACAAGATATCCAACTAATTAATAATTATATAAAAAGTCACAATAATTTTTCTGGAAAAAGTAATTAACAATTTCTGAATACTAATTACATTAAAAATTGATAATTAAACATCAGAATAATTTTAACAATTAAAAAAATGCATAAAAAAAATTAATACTTTTAATTTTTTGGAAAATAAAAAACATCCAAACCTTAATTTCACATTTTTATGAAAATTTTCATTATTCCTGTCAATTATTTTAATTCTCGAATAATTAATAATCGATTTTTGTGCCATTTTCAACAAATATAAAAATGGAAAAATTTTTGCTGATCACTGCCTCGAGAAATATAAAAATTTTATTACGTGTAATTATTTCAAATCACACTTTAATAAATGATTTGACATTGGATTAATATTTAAAAATTAATTAATTTTCACAATTATATATGTTTTGATTTATAAATTAACAGGATAAAAAAATTATAATTCAACGTCAGAAAATTTTTTTATGTCTCTACAATTATTTTTTATTAAAATTAATTTCTATTTTTAATTACATTAATTGTTTGAAATTTTAAATAATTGTAAATGTCATATAAAAATGTGATTAATATTCAATTTGAAACTCTGTTTGATGAACTTTTAAAGTTTCGAGTATTTTACAAATTCGAAAAGTAATCAATTTATCATTATAAATTCTGTTTCAAAGCATTTCACAGTTAGCAATATATGTGTATGTAAAAAACTCACAATTTCAAACTGTTTCAAGCTATTCCAGAATTGAATGCTTTAAATATCCAACTACTTTCATAGTCTAAAAAATTCAAAGTTCACAAATAACTAACTTTACAATTTCAAGCGCTGTTCTTTTTTTTTTTTTTGGTCCCTCTTGAATTATAAAAAATCCCTCAAAACATTTTTTATCCATGCAGAATTTAGTGCTTTAAAATGTCGATAAATTTATTTTAGAACAAAAAAATATCCACAAATTTATACACTTATTAAAAAATTTCTCAACGAAATAATATGAATAAATTTTCGAGATGAACTAATGATTCATTAGTATTTAAATTTCAGTGCTATGAATAAAACGAGAAGACGGGATAAGTGTCAGGGTTGAGTCAGCCACACGACTGTTGATGTGACACCTCTAATTCTAAAACACACTAGGCGAGCCATAAGACACTCTAGGGTGTATTGTCGCCAGTTGCCACCACGAGAAACAATTAATGATGCACATGAGCACTCAGGACTGTGCATATCCTAGCAATTCTATTTATCTTGGGCACGGTGAAAGCAAGAGTCGTGAGTTTTCCACTAGTATAAGCATTCAGGTTAGCGCCAGTCATCATTTCCGTCCAACACACGCCATTATCCCAAAGCACGGACGCGAATCTTTTATTAATGATCGTCTAATTGGATGATGCTATATATAGGATGCAGGCGAATGCTAGCTTAGTCGAATAGACATTTCGAGGCTCCGATTCGCTCACTAGTCGGGGTCAACGCTTGACTAAACGGAAGATCGCCAGAGCGGCGGTCCTGACGATTTAACATGAATAGTGCTCTCTGACGTATTATCGATTTAATGACGGCAACCTGATGCCCCTCATAAGCTCTTACATGTTTCCACTGCTGTGTGATTGATTGAATTGAATGGTGGATATCAAATGAATCCATTAGCAATTAATCTGATAGGTGAAACGTATAAATCATTTGTTCTAATGCAAGATTGGTTGATAAGATATTGTCACAGTTGGATAAGCACTTTGCACAACAGTTATCAATCATTTATTGCAATATATTGTATAGGGTGAAAAATATAAGACGACTATGACAAAATAAAATGAATGCGATTTAAAATCGTCATCTTGCACGGTGAAAAATTCAATACAAATTTTTTTTTCTTTATTCGATTATATAAACCAGTGTTCAGATGCACGATTCATTATTTCACATCAGTTGCACGGTAAAAATCACAATAAAACAGTTGGAAATACGGTTTTGATACATTACACGGTGAAAAATACTGATCTAGTGCGCGAATAGGATTTTTACTTGGTTGCACGGTTACAGTTATTGTTAAATTTCACGGTAAAAATTTTTTCTTGAAAATATAGTGAAGATATGTCTATATTATGATGCATGATAGAAATTAGCAGGTACCGGTAAACGGTAAAAATATCACTTAGATGCACGGTAATATGAATGCTCAATGAAAATTATGAATACCTTGCACGGTGATGCTGTTAAAGAGTTACACAACAAAATATTGGAGATGCACGGTAAAATTTGAATTTCACTGCACGGTAAAATAATTGAAAAATTTCACTGCAAAAAATACGGCTCGAAAATATTGTAAAAAGCATTAGTCAAGTACACGGTGAAAATTAGTTGGCATTTGCACAATAAAAAGTTACTCAGATGCACGGTAATATGAACTCTCAGTAAAAAGTATAAATACCTTGCACGGTAACACCGATAGCGAATTTTACAATAAAAATATTGGATTGGTGCACGGTAAAACTTTGATTCAACTGCACGGTAAAAATTATTTAAAAATTTCACGGTAAAAAATACGGTTCAAAAATATTGAAAGTACATGGTAAAAATTAGCTATCATCTGCACGATACAAATATTACTTAGATGCACGGTAAAAATTAAAACTCAACTTGTTGATCAAAAATAACTTTTAATTCCATATAAAAATTTCTGTTTGTGAGAAAATAAATTGATTATTGCAAATCTATTTTTTATTTTCCGGTTAAAAAAAAAAATTTCCAAAGAATAATGGACGTTTTTCCTATTATTTTGGTAGTGCTGAACATTTTCGAGTGTGATATGCACGATAATAATACTTAATATTTTTGATAGGCTGGTAGACAGAGTAAACTTGGCTGTAATATCAAACAGAGTGGCTCAAACTGATTAGTTGTTGGACTGATGATTAGGATCATGCTCGACGAAATCTGGTTTCGTGCAGAAGAACATGGCAGAGCGGGTAAAAAACAGAAACACAGAGAAAGAGCAACGAGACAGGGTGTAAGTATACGAAACACAGTTAGTCTGTACAAAGGCGCAGACTCATTTACATTGCGTGACAAGGTGTTTTCCCTTGTTCGAGTTCTTATGTGTTAAAAGTGTCTCGGGCGCAAGTGTTGGTGCATTGCATGTTGCTAGTTTATCGTCTTTTTTTAAATATTCTTGCTCAATCCACAGACTTACTCACTATATATTTATATACCCTTTTGTCCCCTGTTGTGAAAGTACCTTTTTTGTTCCCCTTCCGGGTGGTATACGGACGTCGCCAGTCTGGACGTCGTTATTGATTAAGTAGAGTACGTGGTAGCACGACACACTGTAATTTTGTGGTGGTCCTTTTTTTTCTCATTTAGAAAGTTGACGTGGTTCTGTTCCAACAATTTTTTTCCATACGTTTCTCATCGTCACCGCTAATTTCCAACTACATTCAACCTGGTTATTTTGTTTCCGGGTATATGAATCACCTCATACATACTTTCTTGCGCGAAAACGTGTGCAAAATTGTATATGATTCTTGCAATCATTTAATTCCACGATTTATTTTATTACTTTTAAGTTTTCTTGCGATAACAAAAAAATGTTTTTCATTAAATTAAAAAATTTTGAGATAAGAAAAAAAATTCATGCACTGTTTATTTCAAAGGATAAACAGAAAAAGATCATCTATGAATAAAAAACATGAATTAAACAATTTTAAATAACTAAGAATTTTTTTTTTTTTTCGCCTGTCAGAAAAGTTATTTCGATTTGCTTTGATTTTTATATCTGAAAGTTTGTTAGATGAGCTACAGATAATTTTCGCGAGTATATTTCACACTTGCAGAATGAGCACACAACTAATTTTCAAGTGCCTATTTTTTTGCTAACGCGTAAAATGCAACTTTGTAAAAATAAATAAATTCCAGCATTGAGTGACCCTGACAATTTTTTTCTATCATTGGGGAGGTCTACTAACTCCCGGGATATCGAGCTATTGATGAAATTGTTTAAAAAATGATTTTTGGGTAATAATAATAAGTATTTAAATTTATAAAAAAATAATTTCGAATTTAATTTAATATTTTTAGCTTGGGAAATAAACTAATTACAAAGAAAATGAATAAAAATAATAATAAAGATCGAAATATAATTATAAAAATGATAAAATAATTTAGAAACCTAATCGAACGAATGAACCACAAGAAATGGCTGCTGAAAATGCGAAAACCCGGCTATTTATTAACTTTTTAGTTGACAATTTTTATGTGAAAAGAGGTAAAATGTACCTACATCGAATGCCACAAGTTTGCTTGATTAGCAATTTTGAAAAACCAAGACTTTTGGCCTTGAGAACATCCGGAATGAATCGTTAGCAATACTTGTGCATTCAGATGTCTTTAAAAATAATTTTAATAATTTATAAAAACGTTAAGTACTCAGCATGTAACATAACACAATAAAAAAAATTTAATTCATTTTAATTAAATTGAGTTACTGCAACAGAAAACTGTTAACTAATTTTTTCTGTAGTTGACACAATTACACACTGATTGATAGAATATTTAATTACCTCAACATATTTTTCAGTTTTTCACACCAATATTATTTTTTGTATTTATCGTAACTACAAAAAAACATTTGGTGCTGTATTTCACTAAATTTTTTAGTTGATTTTTGGTTGTCACAACTAAAAATTTTTATCAGTGGCAATGTTTTTCATTAAATATTGCGCTGCAAATAGGTTCTAACTATTTGCCCTAAAATTTGTTGATATATTTCGATATTTAAATTGAAGAATAATGAAAAAACGAATTTATGTGTACCAGCGATGATTAAAAACGATGAAAAATTTCTGCTGTTAGCAGACACGCTTGCTAAACTTAATAATCGGTCTCGTAATGATGTTTGTCCTAATAATATTGCGTTGACAGTTCAGTAATTATGGACGTCCTGTGTATAGGCATGTTAAAAGCATGATAATACATCGGTCTCGATAGTGTACTCATTTCACCTGTCGACAATGTTGATTATCCCACGAGGAGAATAAATTATTAGTGAGGATTGACTGGCAAACTGATGAATGTTTACACGCTTTTATAATCATAATGATTTTCTGTTTAGAGAAAAAATATACGATAGCGAGAAATATGTTCCAAATGAGGCCGATGATACGATCAGAAAGCAATAAATTTTTTATTTATTCAAATACTAGCCATGACTGCGAGCTTCGCTAGCCATTCTATTGCAAACCCCCTATTTATTGTTTTTATTTCTCGCGTGACATATTTTACAAAAAAATTTATTTTTCATATTTCCGAAATCGGCACATAAAAAATCTATACACATTTTGTGAAGAAAAAGAGATTTATAAACATCCTACGACTAGTTTAATAACTGGTATACCTTCTAGATCACCTGATCATCAACAAAAAACATCTTACGGCCAGTGAGATAACTGGAAAACCCTTCTGCATCAGTCTCCAGTAAAAAAAATATATATTGAACTACCTCTGACTGCTTGGGTAGTTGATAATACCTATAAACTTAATATTTATATCAACTTCAAATTAAACGTCAGTTTCCATCTCAGCAATGTCTTCTTGACTGATAAATATGATTCACATTTCATCTACAAAAATTAAAAAAAAAACTTAAATTCGAAAATTGAAAAAAAAAAAAAAAACATCAGACTCTATTTGTATCCAGGCAAAAAATTATATAAAATTATTGAGCATGTCCATAAAACACACTTTAATCTCGTTTCATATAATATTCATGAGACACCTTTAAATTTGACTGGCACAGAGGCATAAACAAAAGACTTGTGCCTATGTTCACTTTGATACAAAAATAATAAAAAATCACATAAACAAATGACGTATGAAAAAGGCGCGAACATAAAATATGATTATTTCAATCGTGAATTTTGTTGGTATTAAGCGGTACAATAAAAAAAAAATAGCCTAAACGAAACTGCATGAAATTCTGCGTTCAATGGCAGTAACTACATGTCATTTTCTCCAATAGTTTAGGCGACATCATTATTTTATTAATTCACTCGCAAAAATTTTAGATCAAAAGTTCAAAAAATATTATTTTCAATAAAAAACGATAAAACCAATAAATAATTCAATATAATAATTAATTTAGTAATTAAAAACCTTAAAAAATAATATAAAAATAGAAAACAATAAAAAATTATTTATTAAATTAACTCTTAAAACGAAGAAAAAAAAATTTTTATTTAATTTTTCAATTTTTTTCATTTTTACTCATTAAAAAATTTTTTTTTTTTTAAAAAAAGTGAGTAATAAATTCGTGACAAAATTCGATCAATAAACATTTTTCCACCAATTTAAAAAATTTAAAACCATAATTTCTATGCTTCAAACGCCATCTAGTGCCAATATCTCAATCTGTTTGTGAATTTGTGAAGCTTCTAAGAAATTTCACAGCACGAATAGCAATAAATTATTAACCCATGCTATACACGAGCGTTCAAAAGTAACAATCGACTGACATCCCTCTTGCTTCGTAACTTGTCAACAGAATTGCAGAAAAAAACAGAAAAAAAAATCCCCGACGATTGTCAAGGCGTTTACCTTTGAGCAGTTGCGTTCCGACGTGGATCGCGTGTCAAGCGAGCTTTTTCAACCCTCCGTCCCGAGCTGACTTGAATCAGCATGTTGGCGTTGCCTTAACTCGAAGAGATTCGGTGGGCGCACTCGTGTATAAGCATATTAAAAAAAAAAAATTCCACAAAGTATAAAACTTTCACATATGCACCCTCTTGCCTAGAACGCGCGCGATTATTCGCTGGAATAGAGGGTGTAGATTATATGAAGCAAAGGCTGTTTGTGTGCTCTCGGGGAATTAATTTTCTTGTCGTAATGAGAAAACTCCTGATAGGCGGGCGGAGGGCAGATCTCTGTTTATACGGGTCACGACAAAAATCGGCGAGTCGTCGATTCTTGGCGAGGAATTCTAATAACGTTCCAAGCACGTAGGCAAATGTCGATAAAGGAGCGCGCACGACCTGGTAGTCGAATACATTCGATGGAGAAATATTTCCGAGTCATTGTGTTCACGATGCAATTGGTTAGGCAAGCTGACACGCCTTTATTATTTATATGTGCTCTAATAACTTCATTAAGATAGTCATTTGATGTGAGTGTCAACTGCCGATTGCGGCGTGTCGAGGACATTTTCTGGTGGGAACTCGTTATCGTGAATTTTGCGTTAAAGATGCATCGAACGTATACAATCACTGATAGTAGCTGAAGGGATGCTGAAATAAAATTTATTTCATGCATAATCGCAAGAATTTTTTTTTTTTGGGAGAAAAAGAATCAAAAAATTAGATTGTAATGTTCTGATTGCTTTATATATGAATATTTGGATCTGTTAAAACGGATAATGGAGGTTTGTCATGCGAAAACGCATTAAAAAAATGGAAATTTTGAGTTGGGTTGAATTTTTTTAAGTTATTTTTATAAATTATTGTTAAAAAAAAATTTTTTCTCATCAAAATAACAGATATTGCTGTTTTCTATTTTTCATTTTTAAAAATGTCATTAAAATAGTCTAAAAAAATTCAAATTCAAAAAATATGCATTTAATATGCTTTGGAAATTATTTAAAAAAAAAAAAAAAATGTCCATATTGTTGTGAAAATTAAAAAATAACAAAAAATAATTCAACTTAAATAAAAGGTAATTAAATTTTTTAAAAATTAAGTAGAATTAATTTTTTTCAATATTTTACTTTGTTTTTGAGATTTTTTAAAAATTCAAAATTTCAAAAAAACCGTAATATCTCAGAAACTAAGTGAGATACAAGAAAAATTTATTCTATATTTTTTGTAGGAAATTTAACCCCAAGTAATTAACATATCTTAATATTTTTTGATATCTAGCTTATTTACAGAGTTATCGACAAAAAACAAACAAAAAAAATCAAAAAAACTACAAGAATTCCATGAGAATAATAATTTAATCGCAGTTGGTACAATTAAACAACAAAAATCTTTCTTTCCCAGGTACCCTTATTTTGCCCTACAACTATTTTGTCATAATTTTAATGTTTTCTAAGCTTCCAAGTAGTAAAATCAGCGTTCGGTCAGCCGCTAATACCCAGACAGTTTCGTCAATTTGCTCTAAAATATAGAAACGTCCTATTTGCCATCGATTTTATCGGTCCAGCAGCTCTTAAAATAGCTTAATCACAATACTGAGTAAAGTCGGCGATATGTGTAGAAAATTTCTGTGGACGTGCATCTTAAGCGTGCACAAATGGATTCGCGCGCTCGCGCATAAATCGCGATTTCCGGAGGAGAAAAGCAACGTGCTGACTCGGGGCGTTTAACATTAGCGGTCGTTGGAGTAGTCGTCTTTCCGGCGCACCGACAGGGTGAGCAAGTGAGAGAGAATATAGCCCTTCTAACCTGTTCGGAGGTAAAATGACCTGCATCGCGCGCCAGCCTCGATGAATCGTGCTCTATTTATTCGCTCCCTCCCTTTTGCCGAGCTGTTCGCGCACAGAGGCAGAATATACGCGCGGGTGTTCCACATAGATAGCCTACATTGGCATAAAGCCAATAAAAGCTCCTATACGACCAATTCTACGGTATCGATCTCACATTGCGACTTTTCATCGAATTTCCTGGCAAGACTGCATTTTCACGCGGCATCTTTCGCATTTCATCTGATGCCGTTTCTACGCCGCTTGCTCATCACGATCCCTTCATTGCCGCAGCCCCGCAAACTAATGACGACCATGATGACTCGGTTGAGCTTTATAGGCACGAGAGAATTCAATGTTACTATTCCTAACGAGACTTTCATGCGTTGCACCACTTGCCTGTGTGAGTTTCGTTCGCATTTCAGTTGAGACTGTAAAAATTTATGAAATTATATGTTTGAGTGGAAGAAAAAATTTTTTCCAGCTTGCTGGAACAGCTGGATATTTATTTTAATTATTTATAGTGCTGAGAAAAATTTTTTTTTTGTGATAAACTTGATTATAACTCGTTTTTGCTCGATTTGCCGTGCGTTTTTGGGTGGAATGACTGATGGAGTCATTTGAAACACTAAAATGTGATGTTTATTGAGTCATTAGTTTTAAACAGTATATTCTCCTATGAAAATTTATAAAAATTAAAATACAATGATCGGTTAGATTTTTATCGATAAAAAATTTTTGACTTGTTCTCTGTTCAAATTGACACTCAGCAGGTTGCAGTTGATACACCCTTTGATTTTAATTGAAGATTTGCAATAAAAGTGTTGTTATTTTCAATAAATTATTCTTTTTATTCGTTAGCACTTATTTATTAATGAAAAACATTTATTATTGCATTATTAAACTGAAAAATTGAATTTCCGTGGATTTTGAATACAAGGGATATTTTTTTATTTTCAAAATAATACGGAGATTTTTCATTTTTTAAATAATTTTCAGAACATATTAGATAAATATTTTTTGAATTTGAAATTTTTTAGACCATTTTAATGACATTTTCAAACGCTGTTACAATCGACACCACAAGCATTATCAACAGATTTATATGCTTTTAGGGATAATGTTTATTTATTTAACTCATTTTTGTAGTTATTTCTTAAAACTCATAAACTATTATTTAACTTAGTATATCGTCCAAATTCATACGTAATAAATAATAAGAGTTATTTACTGATTTTTTAACGTCACTGTTTCAATTGCGTCCAGTCTCCCTTATTCTATGTCAAACCTGATTTCCACATAAAAAAAATCTAAAGACAAATAAATTCAATTAATCAATTATTATCCTTTAATAATAGTCAATAAAATTTTCATTTAAAATTAAGTAAAATTCGAGATTAAAATGGAACCTTTAAAAATACTTTGCATAAAAACTAGAGCATCAATTTTTAAACGATTTTAAGGTGATAACTAAATTAATATCTATTGGAAAAAAATTAATTAGTTGATGGATTCGAGTAGTTTGATTAGATTTGCGAAAATTCGATAAATATGAAAGTAATACACTTTTAAAAATTATGATTAATTAATAAATGGCCGCAAGCTCATCCCTGATGGAGAGTGGTGATCCAGATAAAGCGCGCTTCATTCGTCCTTTCTTTTGGCAAGCGACTTAGCGCAGGATAAAAGAATGGGGCCGTTATTTCGCTCTCTGGGTCTCCTCTCTATTTTCAACGAGATCCAGCTATATTTTTGCCTCCTTTTCTCGCTTCTCGACTTGTACCGTGCCGAGAGCTTCGTTCAAGATAATTTATTACTGCTTATCTACCATTTGCCCACTCTAGCGTTATAGGACTCTCGGGAGTGTCCTTTTAAAAATCTAAATTGACCCGCAATATATCCAAGTAAAACATCATTAAATTTTTTTTATTTATTACTTTCATAGAAGTTTTTATCCCTCTCAGTCTATCAGTTCTACTTGCATACACTGCACTCTGTTGACGGATAATCACTGAAGTGGCAACAGTCACGGAATCTTTCGTGGCTACAAAAGTGCGTCATTAATTTATAGCGATAAAATAACCGTGATATTTAACAAATCTCAACATATAAATAAATTACAATTTTCTTCTTAAAAAAATAGAAAAAAATTTTATTTTCGCGAAAATCAAATTTTGTTTTATTTTTAAAACATTGAAAAAATTAAAAAACTATTCTTAATTATTAAATTGTATGTTATGGAATATATTTGATTGTATAAATTTATTTTTTAGGGTTGGAGAGTGGAATAAATGATGGTAGGGGTGACTAAACGCAGTTGAAACAGTGACGTTTAAAAATCAGTCAATAATATATTGAATTTTGATAAATATTCATGTAAAGAATAACATAACAATGCATCAATACAAATTTTTTTGTAATAACTAATATAGATCAGTTGGAATAAAATATTTACTGTTTTACAGTGCCGAAAGTAAAAGGCGTTGCTGTTTTCTTTTTCTGATTTTACACTTATTATTTATTACGTATGAATTTAGACGATATACTAAGTTAAATAATAGTTTATGAGTTTTAAGAAATAACTACAAAAAAGAGTTAAATAAATAAACATTATCCCTAAAAGCATATAAATCTGTTGATAATGCTTGTGGTGTCGATTGTAACAGCGTTTGAAAATGTCATTAAAATGGTCTAAAAAATTTCAAATTCAAAAAATATTTATCTAATATGCTCTGAAAATTATTTAAAAAATGAAAAATCTCCGTATTATTGTGAAAATAAAAAAATATCCCCTGTATTCAAAATCCACGGAAATTCAATTTTTCAGTTTATTAATGCAATAATAAATGTTTTTCATTAATAAATAAGTGCTAACGAATAAAAAGAATAATTTATTGAAAATAACAACACTTTTATTGCAAATCTTCAATTAAAATCAAAGGGTGTATCAACTGCAACCTGCTGAGTGTCAATTTGAACAGAGAACAAGTCAAAAGTTTTTTATCGATAAAAATCTAACCGATCATTGTATTTTAATTTTTATAAATTTTCATAGGACGATATAGTGTTGAAAACTATTGTACCAAAACTGATGGCTTAATAATTCATACTTTCAACAAAATAAATTCTAATAATTTTAGTGTTTCAATTGCGTCCAGTCGTCCCTACGTCTGGGAAATCCAAAGAAAAATCTTATTATCGCATTATTTCCATAAAATAAATTTTTTATCGTGATAAAATTGATTTAAAATTCCAAGTAAATATGTTTTCAACACACACACATACGATATAAAAGATAAAAATAAAAAATTTTCTTTAAATCACTGAAATATTTAACATCTGCTCGAGTGCTCTCGTCTTTTTGATCATCTTTCTCTCTGGTACTCTTTGGCTCGTCAACCGTGAAAATATCTCGAGCTTTGATTTACCAAAGGATGCAGCAGCGCATCTCTTAGAAATTCTTGTTCCCATTTATTTAGATACACGGTACATTTACCGGGTTTTCACTCAAGGAAAAGTAAAATGAAAATCTTGATGAGAACAGAAAAAAGTATATACATGTAAACAGGGACATCACGAATAATGGATCAAAATTGCCGAAACGTCAGAATTTTTAACTTGACTGCTCTACTTTTAAGAAAAAACATTTTACTCATTAGAATAATGCTCGAAAAAAGCAGAAAAAATGAGAGGGAAAAAATAAAATGTAGAAAATTTATTGATTTAAGTGAACGTTAAAACTCTGTTTGGTTTTTCTCCTCTCTCGAGGATTCTTTTATATAAAAAAAAAAATACAAATCACATGTTTTGTTGATAACTTTATATCACACGCAAATTAACCTCATTTATCTCATTTTTATCTACTAAAAGTTTAAAGATAAATTGCGAAAGAAAAGTGTTTTGATCAATTGATATTAAAAAAAAAATTTCTTTATCCCCTTTTTTAAATACAATGTGTAAATTTTTTAAATATACAATTTATAATAAAAATTCAGTTTTAGTTATAAAAAATCATGCGCGATGAATTTTTGTTTTCTTAAAATTCAATTTTACGATTTTTTATTTTTACAACTGAAGTTGAAGAAAATGAAATAAAAAAAAAAAATTCTTAAACTAAATTTCCCTATTTTTTCCTTTTCATAAACAATGAAAATTCCCCCTCCAGATTCTCGTTCGAATAACTCACCCATTGACCGCTAGAATAATTATCACAAGGGAGCAAACGTAATTCTGTTTACGATTTACCACCAGCCAGTAAATTCACGCGTTGAAAAAGTTTTTTCCTACCTAGAGACCATCGATTTGTACTTTCAGCTAAAGCCAAACAGTAATTCCAACACTGCGAGAGCGTTGGGATTAGAGTCTCGAGGGAGCAGTATGGGGAAATGCACGGAATTTAGAATTGACTCTTTGAGTTTACGACGAACTCCTGCAAAGCTCGACATCATACAGCGATGCAAGGTCTAATACGAGTGAAAGCAAAGTTGAAATGACTCTGATGCAATGGAGGCACTGTTATGAGTTGTTCTGATAAAAGTGTTTGCTCATTCATGGAAAATTAATAGAAAACAGTATGCGGATCATTACTCGCGCAATAGGGTGCAAATCAATGGCGACTTGGCTCATAATACACTAGCCAAATCTAGTGAAACATTAAGCACACTAATTATTCAGCAGTTAATCAACAGTAACCGGACGAGAAAGGATAACATGGCACGAAAATGCATTCAATGTTTCTACAATAGGGTCATTGTCGATTTCGCATGTTAATACAGCAGAGTAATCGCTTAATCCATATGAGTTTCAATGATCGTTGTGGATTCGGGAAAAATATTTCAGTAAACTCACACTGTGAGAATTTGCAAACTGCATGAATCATTTCAATTATTCATATTTTGTGGCTAGCTCTCGTCATAGCATTCACAATCTACATTCCCTTCTCGTTAATTTCCATAAACAAACAATTGTACGCCGATCGCCATTGTCCCACGCTCACGCCCGCCGGATAAATTCGATGAAAAGGGAGCGAAAATTTCCCACAAAACAGGAAAATAATGATAAAAATTACTTCTTTTTTTTTTTTATGAGTTTGTTTTCAATATTTTAAAAATAAATGCATGACATTCGATTCATTGGTTGATTTTACACGTAAATCACCGCTCTGATATTTCGAATTAATTTTGCAATTAGTATTTTAATGGGCTGAATTGATCGATGGTTTTTATAAATCTAGTGATAATGAGGTTTTATTGAAAAAATTTTTTTTTGTAACAAATGCCTATGAAGCAGTTTAAAAATAAAAAAACAACAATATAAACATTTAAATAATAATAACACACCAAAAAGTATTTTTTAATGATGAAAAAAACGTTTTTATAAATTAAATTTAGTGCAATATATTGTTTTAAATTGAATAATGCGTAGAAATATGGGGGAAAAAAATTTGTAGATAATAAACAAAATTATTTAACGACAGAAAAAGCAATGAGGTCGAATTAAAAATGTGAAAACAAATAAAATTTAACACCTAATATAGCTTGAACAAGATACTTGAGCTCACCTTGACTCGGAGCAGGTGTTGCAAGCTCTGTGCTTGACTGCTGTTGGGCGGTGGATTATCCCCGCTGAGTCTTACTACCGCAATTACGTTCTCCCTCGTGACGTTGTACAAGAAAAGGGTGCACACCGTCTAAAAGTATATGACAGGCTTGAGTTGGCGCGTGACGTGTTAAAAAGTTGTTTGACGAAAAAGTAAAAAACAAGAAAAGGGGCAAGAGGTGCACAGTAGAGACTTTGAGAGTCATTGAATTAAATGACTTGATTTTTAAATACCTGATTGTTGGCCTCCTCGCGCATAAAGTGATCCAGTGAATTTACCGCGTCCAGCACGGTTAAATTGTTGTGAGTATTCAGAAGATTCTCATCCGTCTCACTGTAGCCGAGAAACATGAAGACCCCGTGGGGTATGTTGTAGGTTTCTGTTTGAAGACAAAGACGAAACATGAGAGTATTATCTAACTTTAGTGTCTCGCTGTTCTCTCTGTAATATTCTGTGTACAATTGCTCAAACGCTGAGTTAAGATTCGCGGCACGTGTCTCTTCCTCCCGCGAGAGATGTGTCAGGTGGTAAAGTGTTTCACGAGGTAAATATTATTCAAGCGATTTCTCTGTGAGTTTGTCGAAACTAGTCATATATCCAGCTTGACAAGACATTGGTAAAAATCAACAATAAAAAGAAATTAATTATTTACTGAAAAAAAACATATAAAAAGTAATATTGATATTTTTTTCTCTGTCTATTTCTAACTATATATAAATTTTGGTTTGTTTTTTATTTAACGAAAAAATCTACTTATGAAAATAAAATTTATTTTTTTTCTATCGACAAAAAGTGATGTTTAGTTTTATTTAGGACGTAAAAATTCGAGCTTTCCTGGACTGAAATTGAGCGACTGTTTAAAGTCTCAAGAGTCTTGCATAAGAGTCTCTTGTCTACATTACGCGATGTCTCACGCGTATCGTCGCTCATATATAGAGGCAATTCATCGTTGAGACTACAGTCTCTAATAAATAGAGAGACTAAAGTCTAGATCGACTATTATTGTCGCAATACAGATGAATTAATTTTTTTCAACTGTAAATTATTACATTTCGTTATTTTACATTTCAACCGAGTAATTACAATTAAATGGAATTTCTCTGTGATTTTATTTATATTGATAAACGTGCGAACTTATTATTATTTTCATTTTTTATATTTATGAAGAAAAATAATCTTGATAATTATTTTGCGATAAATGCGATTCAAGGAGCATAATTAGAAAACGAAATAATTATTCAGATCAAGTAAATGTATTGAATGTAACTTTTATTATACGGAATTATATTATTTATAAATTTAAAGTTTAATAGAAATATTGCACGGTTTGAGGCATTTATTCTAAATCCATCCCGGCAGCAGTTCAGCCAGAAATTTTCCAAGTCCCTTCAGCTCGGCTGAAAATTTTCCAAGTTCTTCATGAAGAACTTGGAAAAATTTTGGCACGACAACCTGAGGAAGTTAGAGTCTCCAAACTGTCTTTACCAAACTATCGTCTCTAAGCATTGTGTAACGTTCGAAGACAACACGAGATTCGAGTCTTCAAGAAGTGCGAATCGCGAGACGCGTGCGAGTTTTAATAGCAGCTCTACAAAAAGACTCTTGCAAAACCTCTTGAGCAATTAAAAAAACCCGGATTTTTTCTTCCCATAACATAGAAAGAGGAAAAACCGTCCAGAAAAAAATTATTTCAAGCTAGCAACAATATCTCAACAACATTTATTCCCCCTACCAAAAAGTTCCTATTCCATTTTAGGAAATATCAAAACAAAAAATTACCAGGAGACGGTCGCATGCATATAAAGCGACCGCTGTAGCACAAGCAGCGCCCGCGAAAAGCCTGATAAGCTGGCGCGGCGTGATTGTAAAAGGCGAACTCGGTCTTGCAGGGTGAGGATTTCACGCAAATCGTGTTACAGACGAGCATTACACCAACACCGCACTGGCAGAGGTCCGAGCACTCTGGCTCATTTTCGCGATAGAGCTGAAACAAAAAGGATGAGAAAAATGTGAGCACACTCTTTTGATGGACGTGTCTCTCAAGAATTTTTTTAGAGATTTTTTTTTCGTGAATAGTATAGTAACTTTATTGTATGCCCTGTTGATGGCATTTGATTTTCAAGTGTATATAAGGGGTGGGAGAATTTTACAAAAGAAAAATCGGTTCTAAGTGAGCGAGATTGCTGTTGTGAAGACTCACCCTTTTTCCTTTGCCCTCGCGAATGTATTGATGGCTTTGCCTTGGCCTCTGAAATACACAAAAACCTGCAAACAAGAAAGAAAAACACGTGTACATGCTTGGTCTGTAGATATAGTACAGTAATACAGAGACGAGTTCTTCACTCGCTCTAGCAATGTTAGGTTTGCTTTTGTCACGTTCGCAATGTTCTTTCGTAGCTTTTCTCAACGATATTTGTTCTATTTATTCTCGGTACTTTTTTTTTGGTTGGCGTCGCGATTGGATCGAAGCCTTTGATGCAGAAACAAGCCTTGCGTCTCTTGAAATGTCGCACACGAATGATCAAAGTGTTTGGAACTCGCACCCGAGGCTTAAAGAAAAGAGACAAGTAGACTGTTGGGAAATTTTTCAATTTTTTTTCTTCCCCGATGTCAAATACAGTCTATTCGAATTGGGTCTCTCTTTGACGCACTTTTTTTCACCATCGAACGCAGTAATAGTTCTACTTATGATATCGTTCTTTTTATTGCAGCAATGCTTGATAATTTTTTAATTTTCAATTGTGAAAATTTTTCTTCAAAATCTACAAAATCTTTATTTTTTTTTTTATGTTTGTGGACCTATCAACTAGCCTATCATAAACTCCGGATAATGCCCAATTCGATGTTTCAAACGCTAATTAGCGGAGAATTAATTCGGTACTTTGTTTTTGTCCAGTTTTGATAATCGAAAATTCGATTTTTAATTATTTCACGACTAGTTTTTTTGCAATTACGTACGAGACAATTTATTTAACTCTTTCTAGATTGAAAAAACCTACCTAAATTTTTAAAACTAGAGAAGAATTTGAATCACGGACTGTTTCGCTGATATAATAAAAATTTTTTGTTCTTTTCAAATACAACATTTTGTAATGTATAAATATTTAATTGCAAATATCCCGAGTTTTTTAACTAAACAATAAATTATCAGACAATATAAATAAAGCTTGTGAATTTTTTTTTTTTTTTTTTTCATCGCAGCAATTAATTTTTCCACGTTTCTAATTTTTTATTTCAATTATTTACGTTTTATTTAAACGTTTAAGATAATAATCGTACTAAAATAGCTTAAATAAAGGCAAAAAACTGAGAAAAAATTCAAATAATAATATTAATTTTAATATTTTTCACTTGCTTGCATGTTTAAATTATTTTTCAAATTATTTTTACAATGAATAAATACAAAATACATGAGAATTATCATATCTTTACGCAAAAATCACCAAAAATTATATATATTTTAAATAATTTTTGAATTTAGACTACACTTTTGATTATAAAATGAAAATTCATTTCAATTATTGCCGATAAAATTAAAGCTGACAATCATTATTTTAAAAAAAGTCCCTTTGTGAGTCAAAATTTTGAGAATAAGAAGCCAATTTTTTGAATTAACAAAATCAAATTTACGGCGATAAAGTTTCAGAATCGATTCAACGATTGAAAAAAAATTTTTTTTGTACCCTATGTACAGCAGGTTGACATTTTTTGCGTTCATCAGCAACTAAATATCATTCCGCGACTATCGTCCAGTGGCGCAAATTTTTAAGCGATAAAATTAGCATGAGTAATGCCAGAGAAGAAGATAATCTCACGTGGTGGGGTTGTGCTCGTTGTGGTAGTTGATGGAGTGGTTACTCGAGCTGTAGTAATGGTCGTGCTGGCACTGGTGATAGCACTGCTGATGCTGGACTCTGAAGTTATCGCTGGCTGAGTTGTTGGTCTTCTCGTCAGTTCTGGTATCACGTTATCCTCTTCTACACTCTCCGTAAACGTCAGTGTTGTTGCGAGGAATGTTGCGGACGTGCTCCACGTTTCTGTCGACGTCGTTGTCCTGGGATGAGAATGATGGTGGTGCTTCTTACGAGCATGAAAGTCTTTCTGCGACTCAACTGCGAAAAATCGATCATTTCCAATCGCCTTTCAACGATCATAATCTCACAAAAACATAATAGTATTTATTAATATCTAAAGAATGAAAATATGACTGCAAACTTCATTATTTAAAAAAAAAAAAAAACAAATTTTATTTTGAGCAAAAAATTTTCTTTTCCACGAATATTTTTAGTTATTAATAATAAAATAAATAAAAAGATAAAAAATTCAAAATAGTAATAACAGATAATACGCATTGTGGTTTTTTTTAGTTAACTATTGTTATATATATTATATCCGTTAATATTTTATAAAAAAATGTTTAATAAAAAATTGTGAAAAATGTGATTAAAAAAAAAAATGAATTCTTTAAATTGAATTTTTTTAGAACAACATTTGCACGATGAGTTTGATGGTTGTACATAATTTTTCAACAGCTGACATTAGTGTCTAAAAATTCTCTAGAATCCGTGAAAAAATTGGGCATTTTACGCACTAGTTAAAAAAAAGACGCACTTTCGTTCAATAGCAAAAAATCAGCCACTTTTTGACTGTTAAAAGGTGAAAACCCGAGTTTTATAGTTCTGTATTACAAAAAAAAAATTTTTTTCCAATGTTTTTCCCCTGTAACTACAAAAAAAAATAGAACTGGTAAAAATCTCACGAGAAATTGATCATTTTTATGAATAATCAAATATTAAAACCGAATAATCAACTGAATAACTACTCAAATTAACTCGAGAAAAATATAATTCCGCTTAAAAGACTGATAGAAATAAAGTGAAAGTGCCATAACATCCAACTATGAGTTTTACCAGTCATTAAACGAGCGTCTACAGTCATAATTAGTTACAAAGTGAATTTTACGATGGCTTTTATTGACTCAACGACGTTCGCCATTGCATCGGCGGTGGGATACAGAAAATGGTCTAGAGGAGGCGTTACCTGGAGGCCAGACAACTCTTGTTTATCGTCGCTTAATTATTTCTGGCTAATCGATGAACATTGAGACTTACCCGAAGTTTTGAAATAATTCTTACAGAACTTACCCACGCAAGGGTTAACCCAGAGTAGTCGTTGCCACCCCAAGCAATCGTACAGTTGCGTGAGGTCGGTGCCCTTGCAGGCGCAGTTGGACCTCAGTTCCGTGCCGAGAATACCTAACATTGCTCTTCTGCAGTCTGCCGGCGGACCGGCGCACTTCTTCGTCACGCTATCCACTGCACAGCTCTGCTCGTAATGCTCCAATTTATTCCTGAGACATCAAGCAACTTCGTTTTAATGACAACGGTGATAAATATTTATTTGCCTCTCGCCAACGCGTCAGACAATGTATTCCAGCGCTAAATTATTATTCATAACTTCCAAATTTCTACCGAAGTATAATTTGTTATTTATCTCTCAATCTAGTTGAGATTTATCAAATTTACTCTGTCTAGACATTGAGCAGCAATTAAATGCATTTGAGTTTAAAAATTATTTTACACGCTGCTCTATTCTATACTCTCTTATCGACTTATTTTTTTTTGGAATAATAATTTTGTGAGTAACAAGAAGCCTCTTTAGTTATTTTTTTTATCCCTGCATCACTTGTCTTCTTAATTGTATAATTTATAATATTTTTTCGTAGAACTAGGCCAAGTATCTGCACAAGTGGCCGTTCAACTCTGGTGATTCGTTTTTTCTCGTGGAAATGGTTATGTATTCTGTTGTTGTTATTATTCGCTTGTTTGTTTTTGTGTAATAGTTGTTGTATACCTGCAGGTTTTGTCCTCACGACAAATTTCTGCCAAACTGTGACAAGTTGGCAGCTCGGGTAAATCGTGACCCTGCGCGCACACTGGATGCATTTTTTCCTGGGCGATGATACACTCATCGTGCTTGTCGTGAGTTTTCCTGAAAAATTTTTTTGTGTTATTGTATGACTTTTTTTTCGTCAATTAAGGGGTTATATTTAGTTTTTATAAGGCGGTAAGTTGGAAAAAATCGTTTTTTCACGATTTTTTACAAAGGTATTGTATTTTACGAAAACGGAGAATATTGATTGTTGTTTATCGAAGCAATGTCTAAATTTATAATGGCACTGATATTTTTTTCTGTTCACAGTAACGATATACAGCAGAAATTTATCATAAATTTCTCTCGGTGAACAAAAATAAACATTTAATGAACTTTTAAAGTCAAAAACGTATCATGAATGACATTTTTGGTGAATACTAATTTTTTAAATCTATTTTCACTGTGTAACAATTAAAATACATTTAAAATTCATCAAAAATTCAGCATTCAGCAGAAATTTGTAAAAAAAAATACATTTTTTAATACATGCTGGACTTTTAAAAGTTCATCAAATGTTCTCTTTATTGATCAATCATGTATTTTTTCTGACTCGGCGGATTATCAAAAATCTATAAATATCAATCAAAGAAATAGTTGAAATTTCAATTTTTGGCAAAATAACAACTATTTAAAAAACACAAGTTTCGATTTCCGACAAAAATTCACGTAAAAAATTGTTAAAAAAATAGAAATATTTATCAGAAATTTCATTCCTTCAATCAATACCTGAGGAATATATCTAAAGAAAATTGCATTAAAATTTCAGATCAATCAGTTGACCCGTTTTTGAAAAATCACCTGGTTTTCGTCTTTGAAAATTCTTTTTTCCACAACTAATCTAACGCTCCATATCTTTCAAAATACTTGCCCGATTGATTTAAAATTTTCACAAATAGAAAAAAATGACTTTTCGAAAATCCCAACTGACTAAAACCCTACAGAAAAATATTGTCCTCCTGAAAAATTAAGATAATCGTGTTTTTCCATCCGAGGTATTTTACTAAAAAACATTGAATGAGAATCTTCTAGTGGAAACTCTGATTCACTCTGCTTGAATTAAGGAGAGTCGAGAAGGATATCTCGAACAATACGAGAAATCCGTCGAGAACAGAGGACGATGCAATAACTAAGGCAACTGAGTCCAGGAAGTTTGTCGCTATTCTATGGCATCAGACAGTCTCTTAAAAGTTTAAATAGGTTCATCAGCAATTGATTCGTTGAAAAAAAATTTTTAAATATAAAAAAAAGCTAAAAAAATCAAGTAGATCGCTGAACACGACGTTAATTCACTGCATCACGAGAGGTGATTGAGATAAAGTCGATGCGATCACGTGACTGAAATGTCTAATAGAGCCCGATGACCGCGACTAAATGGAGCCCTTTAATAGAATAATTGTTTTCTAATCCTTGAAGAAGGAAGAGGGCAAATTGGTTGGTTAATTGGGTACGTGCAAACTTGTAACTCCCCTCGCGTTAGTCCTGAGCACGTCACTCCAACGAATCCAGAAGAAATTGGCCGTTTTCGCCCCCTCGTCAAACCCCCAATAAATTAGGGGGGATTGTGAATACTCACTTGCACAGACAAAAAGCAATCTCCATTGAGTGACTATCATTGGCCATCTTGTAAAAGTGCTGCAGGGCGTTCATGCACTCATTTCGAGCACAATTAGTCACCTCGCAGTGGTTCAGCACTGGCTGCAAGAGTGTCCGGCACTCTGAGTTATTTCTAGGAGGATTAAATTCAGTATTTCATGAATTTCATAATTTATTTGACACAGAACGAGCTTAACTACCTGCACTGGACGTAAGCCTGATGACAAGTACTCGACAGGACGAGCTTCATTGGCTGGTGGATCGTCCGCTCGGTTTCTGACGCTGGATCTGAGCGAAAAAAAGTGAAATTATTAATTAATACGTGGAAATATTCATAGAAAATTTTTAAACGTGATATTTCTATTAGTGAAATGGTGAAATATAAATTTTTTTTATTCTGTAACACTTTTTAAAAATAGAAAATCAATATTTAAAACATTTTTAGGGATAAAAAAAAAAAGAAACGTTCATCGATCGGCAAAAATGTAATTTACATTTTTAATTTTTAATTTTTATGTTTATTAAAAATGGCACTGAAATTCATTATTAATTATGCAAGAATAAAAATAATCGACAGGAATAATTCAAATTTTCATATAAATGTGAAATTAAGGTTTGGATATTTTTTATTTTCCAAAAAATTAAAAGTATTAATTTTTTTTATGCATTTTTTTAATTGTTAAAATTATTCTGGTGTTTAATTATCAATTTTTAATGTAATTAGTATTCAGAAATTGTTAATTACTTGGTCCGGAAAAATTATTGTGACTATTTATGTAATTATTAATTAGTTGGATATCTTGTATTTCAAAAAATTGGAGATCCATGAAACTCGAAGAGGATTTGTATGATCTTTAAAGCCTCATATTTGCACTGTTTCAACTCGATCGGATTGTAAATAATAAAAAAAGTTGTTTATTGTTGATATTTCGAGATCGGTATACGACAAATGACCGGTATACATCCGCTAAATATGAATTTTATCAGTAGAATGAGTAATTATAAGCGAAAATTAGTCATTATTTATTTTTAAAAAATTACTACTATTTTTTTCAATATTGCTAATTTTTCGAGAATTATTAATTCGCTTTCAAAGATGATTAATTTTCGAGATATCACTCAATGTATTTTTCATATTACTGATTAAACCGAGTAATTTCTATTGTATTTGTTACTATTATAATATTTTTTCAATTAATAATTTTATAAATGCATAATTCGAATTTTTCCATTAAAGAAAAATTAGACTTTCATTTATTTCAAGTACTCATAGATTAAAAATAAAAAATTAATAATTAAAAATTTTTTCTTTAGCTGGAAATGATGTCTGCAATCATTGCCGAAAAATTTCTCAGCCGACATCACTTGCTGATTTTAATAAACTCAAGTAGATAATAATAATACTCATCCCTTCCGATAAATCAGTAATAATTTGTATTTATTTATAACTAAATTTTAAATTCACTCTAAATAAAAAATTGAAAATTAGAAGAAAAAATTTTTTTTTCTCATGATTTATAACTCGTTTTATCGGTGAAAAAATGTAGATAAAAATTTTTTGCGGGATTTTCACCACTGAAAAATCTTAAATAAATAAATTTTTCCATCTCACATCATATTTTATAAGTTCAAATAATATCTAGAGCTTTTTTTCAACGATAAATGATAGTTTTTTAATTTTTTCAAGCAGAAAAAGCTGAATTTTTCGCAATATTCAGTGGAAAAAAATTATTCTAACTTGCTGGCGATTTATTAGCAGAAAATGAGACCTAAAGCAGAAAGCTTTTACTGAGGATTACTGATCATAAGCCCACGGCGAAGTTGGTCGATTCGACATGACCTTTTATTAGGACAAACGGTCTGAAACTTCTCTCTCGTTGCTATACCTTTCTCACGTTTAATTTAGCAAGACAAACGCTTATAAAGCTTGTTTTGCAACGAATACCATCAAATACATGACAGACAAGTTATTTAAAGTCTAGGTACCTGAAAAAAAAACGAGTAAAAAATAATAATCTACTGGAAACTACCTCTTTCTACATTTTTCATTATACCTGTCTTATTTTTTATGTTGAGAAAAAAATAATTAACAGCACTAACTTACATTTTATCTCGAGACTTTTTATATCAGCAAATTATAAGTCATCTGTCGCAGTGTCTCACGATAAAAAAACGACGAATATTCGCCTCTGTTGCGTATTTTTTGTCGCTTAATATCAAAGAACAACTCACAATTTCGACGATTATTAAAAAGAACTTAAGCTGTTTACTCAAATAGACAGCGGTATGTGTTTGTTTGTGTGTGGGAATTCAAAGGTAATTGTAAATTGCGATTTTTTTCGCTCTGACTGGCAGGCAAAATATTATGCTTGCGAGTAAAAAATAGAGGACATATCTTCAAAGACGAATATAATTAGTTTATTCAGCCATTGTATTCTTCTGTAGCAGCTGTTTGCTCAATGTAAACATGATGATTAATGATCGCTTAGGGGTGAGGCTCACCAGGTCACACCAGATTGCCATCAGAATTTTTATTGTCCTCGCGGATGTTTGTAGGTTATGAGTGATCTTGTGTAGTAGATTATACGAAAATGCATGCGAGAAATTCTTTTTTTTTTTTAATTTGAATCAGTAAGAAAATTTTTTTTTCACGAAAAATCAATGTCTCACGGGTATCATCGCTCATATATAGAGGCAATTCATCGTTGAGACTACAGTCTCTAATAAATAGAGAGACTAAAGTCTAGATCGACTATTATTGTCGCAATACAGATGAATTAATTTTTTTCAACTGTAAATTATTACATTTCGTTATTTTACATTTCAACCGAGTAATTACAATTAAATGGACTTTCTCTATGATTTTATTTATATTGATAAACGTGCAAACTTATTATTATTTTCATTTTTTATATTTATGAAGAAAAATAATCTTGATAATTATTTTGCGATAAATGCGATTCAAGGAGCATAATTAGAAAACGAAATAATTATTTAGATCAAGTAAATGTATTGAATGTAACTTTTTATTTTGCGATAAATGCGATTCAAGGAGCATAATTAGAAAACGAAATAATTATTTAGATCAAGTAAATGTATTGAATGTAACTTTTATTATACGGAATTATATTATTTATAAATTTAAAGTTTAATAGAAATATTGCACGGTTTGAGGCATTTATTCTAAATCCATCCCGGCAGCAGTTCAGCCAGAAATTTTCCAAGTCCCTTCAGCTCGGCTGAAAATTTTCCAAGTTCTTCATGAAGAACTTGGAAAAATTTTGGCACGACAGCCTGAGGAAGTTAGAGTCTCCAAACTGCCTTTACCAAACTATCGTCTCTAAGCATGTGTAACGTTCGAAGACAACACGAGATTCGAGTCTTCAAGAAGTACGAATCGCGAGACGTGTGCGACAGTTAAAAGACTAAAGTCTTTCATGAAAAATCTTGAAAAAAAATTTTTTTTCAACCATAAAACCACGTTATACTTGACAACATTATAATCTCTCCTATAATCTCTATATATTAATTGAAATAAGACAATTTTAAGTAATATTAATATGAAAATAAAAGTTATTTCCATTTTATTCGATTGAAAAATTATTTAAAAAAATTTTTTCTATAGTATTTCAATTAGAAACTGTTAGTATATCCTCTTGCTGTGATTTTAGATATTATTTGGAACATCAGAGTACCCCATAATGAACAGTGGCGGTTTAATTATCGCAGTCGTGTAACCCAACGCTGACTCATTACAAACAAATTAAATAATGAGCCTCTGGCGAAAAAACTAAAAACTTTTCTTTTCTACCATAATAATATTACTTAACTTCCAAAAACCTAATGAAAAAATCAATATAATAATAGCACTTAACATTTCCTTAATCAAAAAAATTTTTTAAACTCAAAAAAAATTTTTTTTCCTCAATCTAAAAAATTTTATCGCATTTGACGTTTATAAATAATATCTATAATTATTTGTATGAATAGAAAAAAAATAAAATCGAATGAAAAAAACGCTTAGACAACTGACTTTAACGATAATATAAAAAAAAAATATATTTTTTTCTGTGAGGATAATACTTTGTTTCATTTTGTTGACGTTGACAAAAATAGTCTTTTAATGCAGTCTAACCCCCGGAAAATACGAAATGAAAGAAAATGTCTGTGTATTCGATTGAACTAATTGGAAAACGTGTCCTGTCAGCTGTTGAAACGATCAATGAGGACGATCTAAAAGATGAAATACGTGTCTAAGATGATTTTACATTGTGACGATAGTTTTCAGAAAGTTTGATAAACTGCAAGCGAGAATAATTTTGAAAATAAAACGGATATGAATGGTAAGATAAATTGAACGATGAGAACTATCATCCTTTTCCGTTCTAAGTTTACATTTCTGTGCGCTATCGAGATCTTTGCAAAATTTTCGTGAAAGTTTTTCAGTTTTCCAGAGATTCCGGCAACATCCAACCAATCTAGCCATCTTCTCTAATAGAGAAATCGTGGTGGATTCGCTGATGTACGTCACGGAGTTGTAGGGAAACTGTGTGCAGGGATGGTAGAGAGAGAGAGAGGGCTTAAAATTAAATTAAACCCCGGTGAGATAAATTATTTTCCAGTGGGTAAATTTCTAGATGACAAGTTAGGCAATGATAAATATAGTCATTTGCCTTGAAAGACATCGTGTTGAGATAATTATAATTATATTAATTAATCTTGTATTAAATTGAGTCGAAAATTTTAGATTATTTATGGATTGCGGTCAAATCTGTTTTGTGTAGTAATTTCACTGTCATTAAAGTTATGAAATTAACTGAAGAAAGATCTTAAATGCAGTCTCCGTGATGTTTTTAATCGTAAAAAAAAATTATTCACACTTGAAATATCAATTTTTTAAGTTATTAAAAAAATAATTGAATTTTTTTCTCGACTTGATTGAATAATTTATTAGAAAATTCTACAGAAAAAAAATGAGTGGAATTAGTTAAATGAATAATTTGATAAAATTGAATTAAAAATCCATCATAAAATCAATTAATTTGAAAAAAAAAAAAATTTTTTTTCTGATGTGGTATTGCAATTAAAAAGGGAAAAAAATCAAGTGCGGTGATTTTTTGAATGTAATTTCACTGGATTTTCTAATAAATTTGTTAAATTAAAAAAAAAATCCACAAAATGCCGTCCTCGACTTTTTTAAACGTGAAAAAAAAAAAAAATTTAACAATTGAAATATCCAAAAAAAACCTGTTGAATTAAAAATAAAAATTTTTTTTTTTCCTAGACAATGAGATTTCTATTTTTATGGCCACCTCAAATCCGATTTCTTTTTTTACCTACTGTTCGTTCCGTCCAAATTGTATGTAGGCGATAATCGAAAGCGTTTGCCATTTTCTTTTCGGTTGTAAAACAAGTCGTAAAAGCTCAAGACGAGTAATCGGCGAGCATTAACTTCCACCGAAGATTTGCTGATTGCGCGTCAAGAAAAAAAATTGAACGTAGAGTGTAAACACACTCGAATAATACGAGGTGTACTTAAACAGTAACTGTAGTTGTGCTTTAAGTATTTTTTTTTCTTACGAAAATGCGGGAAAATCGTCAAGTGTAATTTAGAGCGGAAACCAAAGCAAAAATCGATATCGCGAGTGCACGTTGATCGTGTGTCATTACGAAAGTGCAATTCAAGTGAAAATAAATCGAGTCAATCGACGATGTTTTAGAAAAAGACATTCGAAAGAGGTATCGCAGATAATCGAGTCGATTTATCGCTGGAAAATCGAGTGAAAAGCTCGACTAAGTGGCTATTTATATTTTTCGTAAATAAAATCAAATTTGACATGTATGAACTCACCGTCGCTGTCGTCGCTGTGATTTTTCCGGTGATGCGGGCGGTGGTGGAAACCCGGCAGGGCGAGTTGCTTCAGTGCATGCAGGTCCTGATGATCAGCGTCGATCAGTGGATTCTCTAGCTGAGACTCGATAACCTCGAAACTCGTTGAGTTGTCCGGGTGCGAGATGATTTTCACTGGAAACCCGCCCAAATTTGTATCGCTAAGCTGAACTCCATAAAATCGAAGATGAATCCTACTTTTTGGCAATGATTTAAAAAAGCTTTGAAAATAGTGACAAGTTGAAATTCGATCCTGAAACTCGCAAAAAAAAGTGATTTGTTTAAAAATTTCATGAAAAAAATGTTAGATAAAATTTTTTTTTTTTTTTTTAATTTTTTAATGATATTTTAAAATGAATTTTTTATTTAATATAATTCGAAATCTGTTGAGAGAAAACTTTTTTATCCTTTAAAAGATGAATTTATTACTGATTTTTTTTTACTCTAAAAAATAACTATCAATTTTGAAAATTAATTAAAAGATAATTTCGTTTTTTTATAAAAAAAAATTCTGTCTGAAAAAGCCACTTTAGAAAAAAATAAAGATTTGAAAATTAAAATCGTCTACAAGCACTTTTTAAAAATTATTTTTCGTCGTTAAACGCCAATCGCTGACGGAAAATCAAAAATAGTATATTTTGTACCAAGGGCGTAAAGTAGATTATTTGACGAGTGTGTAAGCTTTACTCACACCCTAGGGCCAAACGATATTTTTTTGTCACTTACTTCGAAGTCCGCTTTTTAAGGCTGAAAAGTGGTATTTTACGCCCTAGGGTATAAAATCAGACTTCACGCCCTCAGAACTAGGCTTAAAAATCAGAGACGAAATGAGCCACTTTACGCTCTCAAATGGGGTCCAAAATAGGTCACGTTCTGAGCAGGGAGAAAACAAAATTTTTCAGGGCGTAAAGTGGCTCATTTCGTCCTTGATTTTTTCGCCCTAAACTGCGGGCCAAAAAATAAGTGACAAAAAAAGCCACTTTACGCCTAACAAAAGACTTCCAAAATCGGCCAATTTTCTCGCGGACAAAAAATCTTGTGTACCAAGGGAGTAAAGTAAAGCCAAAATATACTATTTCACAACACATGCCTATAAAGCTCGTTTTTTTCACTCTTTATATCCGCCGTAAAGATGCCGATTTTTCCACTACTGGCATCCGTGCCTAAAGAGCTTTTTTTTCACTAGTGCGTAAAGTGACCCTTTTTTCCCAGATCCTACAGACTCTATTTTTAAAGCACTCTTTTATCCAATGTACTATTTCAAAATAAAAATTTCACAACAGCAGAAAAAAATCCTTTCAAAACCTGCAGAAACTTTCGTATTTCACTGCAACAAGATCAAACCCCTCAACTTGTCACTTTTTTCCATCCCTAATCGAAAAATAATCTTTCCTTTGTTGTCGGCGTGAATAAAAAAACAAAGAAGAGACTAATCCGCGTAGCGTATAGGATTCACCATATAGATAGAGCCAACGCAGACGTTTTCTACAAAAAAAAAACGAAGTCCACGCTGATTTCACTATAGTTTCTCCCACCGCACTGAGCCTCTGCCAAGAGCCTGGAAAATGGTATGATCTCCTGAGCCAAGATAATCTAGATGGATCGCACAGATATAGAAAAGAAAAAGAATCCTCTGACAGACCAGGTGATTTGAAAGGCGATCGATCTAGATTATGATGGTGAAACGCTGATGATCGCACGGACTCGAGTACGAACCTTGGGCGATAAAGCCCTCGAAAGCCTCGCGGAGGTCGTAGAGCCGATCGACAGGCAGGCCGAAATCGTCGTCGATGCGGTCGACAACGACGGCCCCGTGTTCGTAGGGTCGTGGTGCAAAGACGTTGGTGGCAGGTTGAAGAGGCGGTGCTGGTGCGGGATCGTTGTCTGGCTCTATTGGTGCAGGTGCATGATAATCGTGACGATGTCGCTCGCGATGGTGCGCTGTGTGCTGGGTAGATTCATGCTCGCGTGGCTGCAAGTGCTCGGGGCCAGTTTCATGCTTGGGCAGATTTGATAGGAAAGAAGAGGCAGAAGTGTCCTCGGCGAGAATTCGCCGCTCCGTCGATTTAGATCGGCCCTCCGGCTGAAGGTCGTACGACCCGCCGTAGACGTCGGAGGTCCGTCTACCTGACCCAGGAAGCTCTGGCACGCCGTAGTGCCCATAGCGATGGTGGTCGTGGCTACTTGGGTCGAAGTTGTAGGTGCGCGCGGTCGCGGGGAAAAGAAAATACGGGTACATACTGGTCGGGGGCAACCAGATCTCTTGGAAGTTCTCCTGCTGGGGGTCGAATGGATATAGGGCCGAGTCCGTTCCCGATAGATCTAGGGACGCGGAGGAGGGCAGATAGTCTGAAACACAGAAGCAGAGTCGCGCGGCCAACGGGCTTGTTTACAATTTGCAAACACATACCGAGAGAGAACGTGCACATTGTCTTTTGTCTTTGTTACGGACGGATTTTACTCTATTTTTCTTGACGGAAGTTCATGGTATCGAGCCAACTGCTCATCACCGCACAGTAAACAGGATATTCATGGTGAAAATTATGCGAAAATTCTATTTTTCATCGTTAGTTTTCGGCTCAGTAGCCAGAAATTATAACAATAATTCGATTTCTCGATTTTTGTGGTGTCTACAGACCCCTAGGATATTGAGCTATTGAAATTTTGTTCTAGGTGGTTTCTAGATAATTAAAAAAAAAATGAAATATAGAATTTTTATGTTTAATTCAAGTCCTAGCTGAAATTATTGGATTATTTTGGGGATTTATTCAGGAATATTTTTTAATTATTTAAAAACCGAGTGGATAAATCGGTCCAAAGCTTCGAATTTAATGAAACAATCTTTAGAACCTTACTTGAAAATTAAATCACTAACAAATTAGTAAGAATAAAATTTTTCGTTATCTTGCTTAGTTACAAAGTTATCAGCAAAAAACTAAAAAAAAAAACCATCAAAAACTACGAAATTTTGCAAGGGGTACCGCTTTTCAAAAATTTCCCCTCCAAAAAAAAACCTTTTTATCTCAACTAAATGTCTTAAAAACATATAGTTAAAACAAATTCAACCAAAAAAACCAGAAAAATAACTTGTCTGACTTAACATAGGTTTTTCTACTTAAAAAAAAAATTTCATTTCGAAAAATTTGAATTTAAATTTTTCCATTAGCTGCTATTAATTATTTTGATTATTATACAATTACTTAGTTTTTATTATTTATTTTTTTTTTTTTTAATTTCAACGCAGAAAATCGAAATATCCAATTAATACTGTAGAAAAAAAAATTTTTTTTCTTACTTTTGAATTATAGAAAAAAAATTTCTTCGCTTGACTATTACAAAAATAACGTATTATGTAAAATTTGAGTAATAATTTATAAATAATTTGCTATTTTTCTAATTTTCAAGTAAAATTCCATTTTAAAAATCTTTTTTTTTTTAATAGTATAACCTTCGATCAAATTTTTGGTTAGTTTTTTTTTTTTTCTATTTTTGGTTGTCAAAAAATCTAATTCGATATTTATAACGCGAACTATTAATAAAAAAGCAAGTAAAATTTTTCTTAGTAACTCGCGACGAAAATTCGATTTTCTCATGAATATCTTTGCCACTGTGGAAAGTTGCACAAGTCGAATTAAACGAAGCCTGAATATTAACATTGGCGGTGAGCGCCGTCTGGTCTCTCCTCTGGGATCAGGCGATTTCCACTGGGCCAACAAATATTTCGCGAGCGTTACGTGTCTGCATGCAACTTTATCGGTCATACTTGTCAAGCAATTCAATACAAACTCATATAGTGATTTAAAACTCGATTTTAAAAGTTTTTATATAGCACAAAAAAATAATTCAAATCATATCGATTAAAGCGTTAAGAGTTTTTACAGCGCAACGACATGAATAGTTGGCTATAAAACATTATAAAATATTATTTCACTCGTTTGCTCATTGAAATAGTTTTATAGGAGAACAAGAAAAAAATAAATTGAACCCCCGCAGCGGCGGAGGTGACTCTAAAACATATTCATGCGAGGCTTGCGCCTCGCAAATCGAGGTCAAGGCTCGCGGGAATGCCCAGAGTAAGTCTTTCTTTATGAAAATCCAATTTAACGTGGACTTTAATTCCTTTTGTGCCATCGCGCTTTTTCACTTGACTATTGTATAACTTCAAAAAAAAAAAAATTCGGCAAACTCCTCAAAAAGCCCTCTAGCTTAGTTTTATCTTCTCACCAATTTTGTTATTTGAAATAACAATCTCAAAACCATGATCTACAAAAATAATCCAACAATTTAGCTTTAAAATTTTTTTCTACCAATTTAATCAATCGCTGTATAAATAATATTTTTATATTTAAAATACACAAAAAATATAGAAAACTATAATTCTTTTTAATTTTTCACTATAAAAATATATTTATATGTATTTCAACTGAAACAATTATTATTGTATTAATAAACTAAAAAAATTAAATTTCTTTGAATTTAAAATAGGGGGTGTTCATTAATTAGAAAAAAAAAATTATTAAACACTACTTAAATATATTTTAAAAAATATCGTAGCCTAAATAATTAAAAAGTTTTACTTAAAAAAATTGTTAAGATATTTTTTATCATACAATCCTCACCATTTATATTTTTTTATCGGAAAAAAAAAAATTGACGATAGAAAACCATGAATTTTACAATAAAAAAAATACCTTCCGTCCAGAAAAAGTTTATAAAACATGTTAGTATTTGTGTAAACGTCAACTAGCACACGTAATACTTCCATAACAAATCGAAACAGGTTTTTCAATGCTACAAGATAGCCAGACAGATTTTTTGATATACAAACAATGATCAATGAAATGCAAAAAAATTTTTCCAAGCACCACATATAAAATGATATAAAAATATTTTTAACAATTATCAAAATGTATAGAGACATGCAAAAAATACATGCGGTGCAAATTCTCATCTACACAAGCAAAATAAACACGTTGAATAACATTTAATATTGTCTTTAGCTAAATTAGCTGTTCAAACACGCCTTTTAGAATATAGATTAAAATCTTTTGAAATATATTGCGCCTAGAATAGCTCAAAATAAATGTATAGCATTGTTTTGATCAACAACGCTGAATAAAATCGAATTTGTGTGTGGCTGGAAAAAAACAAAGTGCGTAAACGCGAGGAATGTTTTTTTTTTTTCATGTAAACGTTCTTCAAAGCGAGGAAATTCGATGAAAAATTCACGAAGCCAGAGAGGATGATCGTTTGTCACTTGAATTGGTGGTAGAGGAATGACATTGACTCGTGCACACATGACATATGTTGTGCAAACATTCCTGTGCATTGGCATCCACCAGATGTGTGTCCAATCGAGCTCATAATGCGGTGACCAGTGATTGAGGTGATTTCACTGCCTCCAGATGACATTTATCAATGAGAACTCGCTTGATAAATTCGTTGTTCCATCAACGAATTGCGTGATGAACGATTTCAATGAATTACAAATTGTGGTGAGGAATCTAGTGATTTTTTTGAAGCAAATTTTTGTACCAATTGTCTGTTTTTTTGGCTAGCAATAGACTGAATGTGTTGCACGTGGCCATACTCGTCTGGTATGGGCTTTGAATATACGCTTTGACAATTGGCTGGGTCAATGTGGGCCAACGGCGATGACGATATGGAATTTAAAGGAGACATTGTCAATCCTGGATATGTTGAAATACTCAAAATATCATTCGAGAATATCTTCTGATTGATTTTAAACAATGTATTATCTGATTAAGATTATAAACAGTATCTAGTTCACGTTAAACATTGAAATTTTACTTTTTTGATAATGAAAAAATTTTTTTACTAGGTGAAAAAATTTATTTTTCATTGAAAAATCGAAATTTTAATTATCTATTAACAAATCCAAGATTAACAATGCAAATAACAACTATTGTATGAATTTTCATTACTAGGATCAATGTAATGAATATAATAAAAATATCAAGATAATAATTCTTGCTTTTTTTAAAAATATTACTTTTGCATAAAAAAATATATATCCAACAAAAATATATATTGACAACACCAACAGTCGTATAAAGTGAGTGCGAAATAACTCAAATTACTTATATAGATATAATATACTCATTCGTATAAAAAATTATGTTGTTTTTAATAAGTTTACTGTCTGAAATTCACATTGGCACAATAATAAAAAAATACACAAATATATTTTAATAATATATTTTTGCGGATAGAATAAAAACGCGAGGGAAGGTTTTTTATTCAATGTATTTGACATTTATAAAATATTAAAAATCTAACTTACCAACGCAAGCATTGTGATTGACAGTAGAAAATATTTTGTCACAACGTTTTTTAACTTGGTTTCCTGGGCATATGCATCCGAACATTGGTGAGAGCCTCAGCTGAGTCCACGTATCATGACAAGCGTCTCTGTAAAAAAAATTTTAACAAGTTTAAAATTTAATTTCATGACAAAATCGATGGTTAAAAAATATATGACATCTTATTTCATGATTTTTTTTTTTGGCACTGAGCGAGAGTCTTGCTTAAGAGTGTCTTGTCTACATTACGCGATGTCTCACGCGTATCGTCGCTCATATATAGAGGCAATTCATCGTTGAGACTGCAGTCTCTAATAAATAGAGAGACTAAAGTCTAGATCGACTATTATTGTCGCAATACAGATGAATTAATTTTTTTCAACTGTAAATTATTACATTTCGTTATTTTACATTTCAACCGAGTAATTACAATTAAATGGAATTTCTCTGTGATTTTATTTATATTGATAAACGTGCGAACTTATTATTATTTTCATTTTTTATATTTATGAAGAAAAATAATTTTGATAATTATTTTGCGATAAATGCGATTCAAGGAGCATAATTAGAAAACGAAATAATTATTTAGATCAAGTAAATGTATTGAATGTAACTTTTTTATATTGATAAACGTGCGAACTTATTATTATTTTCATTTTTTATATTTATGAAGAAAAATAATTTTGATAATTATTTTGCGATAAATGCGATTCAAGGAGCATAATTAGAAAACGAAATAATTATTTAGATCAAGTAAATGTATTGAATGTAACTTTTATTATACGGAATTATATTATTTATAAATTTAAAGTTTAATAGAAATATTGCATGGTTTGAGGCATTTATTCTAAATCCGTCTCGGCAGCAGTTCAGCCAGAAATTTTCCAAGTCCCTTCAGCTCGGCTGAAAATTTTCCAAGTTCTTCATGAAGAACTTGGAAAAATTTTGGCACGACAGCCTGAAGAAGTTAGAGTCTCCAAACTGTCTTTACCAAACTATCGTCTCTAAGCATGTGTAACGTTCGAAGACAACACGAGATTCGAGTCTTCAAGAAGTACGAATCGCGAGACAGAAAAAAATCCAAATGACTAATCGCAAGGGTTTAAAGACTCGAATTTTATTCGTGGCCCATTCGAAAGACTGTGATCGCTGCGAAAAGATTAGTCAAAGACTTCAAGAGCCCTTTATTCATCTCAAAAGCCCAATTTTTTTTCGTCCTAAAACAGTATAGTGTCTCGAAATAAGACGCATTTGAAATGCAAGTGAAAAGTCGAGAGGTCAAATTTTTTCTGGACTAGCAGATTTTGTAATATTTAAGGTTTAACATGATTAGCGTAGAGATTTGTATTTTTACATTCGGCCTTTACGTAAATAGAATAAGAAAAAACAAGAATGTGCATGGATCAAATTAAATTTTTTTTTACGTAGCTCAGATCACTGCATTCATTTAGGACTGTCTTTTAAGGAGATTCGAGCGTTTCTAAAGGTTAAAAAACCATTTTAAACTTTGAGGCTTAAAATTTTAATGATGTTATCAGGAATACCTAGCACATTTCTCATCAAAATTTCAAGAGCTTTTACTCCATCTAGTTTCAGAGAAAATGATTGTCAAACTTCATGTACATGCATGTAAATGGTAGAACCGCGACCATCGCACCTTTGTTGATTTTTCATGAGAAAAATCAATAAAAAATCAATCGATAAATTAAACTTTCACGCAAGAAACACTAACAGATAAAAATTGAAACCTTCCTGAACAATTGAATGTCGGTTTCAAGTCTTCTCGAGAGCCAAGGGTATTTCTAAATTAAATAATAGTTTATAAGTTTTAAGAAATAACTACAAAAAAGAGTTAAATAAATAAACATTATCCCTAAAAGCATATAAATCTGTTGATAATGCTTGTGGTGTCGATTGTAACAGCGTTTGAAAATGTCATTAAAATGATCTAAAAAATTTCAAATTCAAAAAATATTTATCTAATATCTGAAAATTATTTAAAAAATGAAAAATCTCCGTATTATTGTGAAAATAAAAAAATATCCCTTGTATTCAAAATCCACGGAAATTCAATTTTTCAGTTTATTAATGCAATAATAAATGTTTTTCATTAATAAATAAGTGCTTACGAATAAAAAGAATAATTTATTGAAAATAAGAACACTTTTATTGTAAATCTTCAATTAAAATCAAAGAGTCTTTCTCCAACGCACAAAAAAACAATAAATATGCAGATAGGCTGCATGTACGTTCTCAACACGTCCAAAAAATACAGTTAATAAAAAAATATCAAAAGCGATTTTCGCTTCATATCTGCAAAGAAAAAAACAATCCATAGAGATGCAATAATGAGAGTGATAAAATGAAAAAAAAAAATCGGTAAAATAGAGTTCGAAAAGGCGCAAAAAGATGAATAAAAACAAAAAAAGGACGCTGCGGAAACCGAGAAATGATGTATGAATGTGGTATGACGCATGGCGTGTAAAATAGCTCTCGCTCTGCGTATCGCGCATAAAATTAATCCTAATCAAATTATAAGTCCCGAGAGTTAAATTAAGTGACTAACAGTAGATGGATAAGTTTCTAAGTGGAGCTAGAGTCTGCAGCTGTATCCTCAAGGGAAATGAGAGCTTTATTATTGTTATTAATATAAACATCTGATTATATTCCTCATTTTTTATTTACCAAACATAAGTAATCCACATCTTTAATCCAATATGCAATTTTTTAAATCTATCAAATTTAAAAATGTTAAAAAAAATTTTTAACATCAAAAATAATTTTTTTTACTATTAAAAATATTGAAAAATAAAATTTTAAATAAATTTTTTAGTTTCTAAAGTTGAAAATGTTAGTTTTTTTTTTTTTTGGTTTTTTTAACGTATTAATTCTAAGAATTAACAAAATCAAAGTTTCAATTTTGAAATAAAACTAATAATTATTAATTTATTTGTTTTAATAAATAGAAAAAATTCGTTATATTAAAGGAGCTTGCGGACGATTATAGCCAGGATATCGGAATCATTACCTATACGGTTAGTTCAAACTATTCCAGGAACTTAGAGTGAGAGACACAGGCCCTTTACGGAATGCGAATTATTCCAAATCGCTAGTTTTCGCATTCGCGTGTGAATGCGATTAGATATCACGGCAATGAGACTCTGTACTCGTGGGAAGCGTTGAGGCTGACGGCGTGTAATATCCCGGATAAAAAAAAAAAAAACAGTTTTATATGCAGCGCACACATACAATCGCTTTCATTTTATCAGAATGTACATCGTTAAATTAATTGTCAATGTTGGAAGAAAATTGAATAAAAAATCTAAAGGGATTTTGAGTGATTTTTAAGGCTAACATTCAACTTGGCTATAAAAAAAAAAAGATATTCATTATGTCTGTGGCATAAATCAAGGCTTATTGAATATCCTCAGAGATCCCCACAGAACTTTCCGAGACACAGTAGACTCGAGAAGTAAAAAAAAAAAAAAAAATTCATGTACATTTGGATTTTATTTTTAAAAGTAATTTTCACAGAAATAATTAAATTTAGTTTTTATTTAATACAAAAAAACTATTTATTTCATATAAAAGAAAAAAACATTTTTTTTCAAGTAGTATAAAAAAATGTGTCAGACTTAAAAAATAAATTTTAATTGAAAAAATACGAATTTTTTCGAGAAAAAAAAATTTTTTTTAAATTTTTTCATTAGTATTTCGAGTCCAACAAAAAAAAAATAAACTTGTAAACAAGATATCCAACTAATTCTAAGATTTTTGTTGAATTATTAATGATTAAATTAATTAATGTTGATAAATGTATGGGAATTAGAGAGTTTTATGTGTATACGATTTTTTTTTTTTATATTGCAGGTATAGAGTGTATTTATATAGATAAATGCGACGTATACACGTTTTTATTGTACGAGGAGAAAGATTGATCATTCCAAGATGAAGGAACGAACGCATTGGACGAGATGACCATAAAGTGAAATTAAAGTTATATCTATGTGTGGGAGTATAGTACGCTACAGCCTCTCTCGAGTGTCTCTCGCTTTCTCCTTTGTACGCGGCAGAACAATATTGCCTCTCGTGCAGCGAAAGAAAGATTTATGAAACGCTTGAAACTTTAACTTGGCGAAGATTGGTGCGAGTCGTCGTAAGGGCATGTACATTCTCGAATCTATGTGTGGCTACTTTTTTTTTTGTTAAAATTGATTGTTCAAGTCGAGCTCGAAAAACTCGTTATTATACTTATGAGAAAGAAAACACTTCAGAAAATAATAAGTATCTTAAAACGTAATAAATTTATTACCATAAAAAAAAGTTATGGTTAAATTGACACTGTTAAAAATAAAAATAAATTTTTCAACTATTTGAAACAAAGGGTATTATTGGGATTTCTGCTGTTAAATTCGTGAAAAAAAAATTCTCTAAAAATCGAGTTTTCAAAATTATATTGCTGCTTATCTCGAAAACTACTACAGATAAAAATTTTTCTCAAGAAAACTTTTTTATAGAAAATTTTATTAGCTACAAAAAAGGTATCTGACAAATTTCTCTAACATACATTTTTATCAAGATATTATTAAATAAACAATTTTCAATTTTTCAGCGATGCACTTTTTTGATTTTAAACACGCGATATATTTGTAAATTGGGTAATTTGTCAGTATATTAGCACTTCTGGGACATACATTTTGTGAAATAAAAATTCTTTTATACATTTGTGAACCTATAGCCGCAGAAATACCGACATTTACCTTTGTTACGTGCTGGCTCAATGAGCACAGTCGCGTACAATTAAGTTTCTCGATTTTTGAGAAGTCAATTGACTCCCGAGATATCGAGCTGTTGATGTAATTGTTTAAATGATGATTTTCGGGTTAATAATAATAAGTATTTAAATTTATAAAAAATAATTTCGAGTTTAATTTAATATTTTTAACATGGGAAATAAACCGATTACAATAAAAATGAACAAAAATAATAATAAAAACCGAAATATAATTATAAAAATGATAAAATAATTTAGAACTCTACTCGAACAAATGAATCACAAAAAAAGGCTACCGGAAATGCGAAAACCCGACTATTTATTAACTTTTTAGTTGACAATTTTTATGTGGAAGGAGGTAAAATGCTTCCACATTAAACGCCACGAGTTTGCTTGATTAGCAATTTGGAAAACCAAAGTCTTTTGGCCTTGGAGACATCCGGAATGCATCGTTAGCAATACTTGTGCATTCGGATGTCTTAAAAAAATAGTTTTAATAATTTGAAAAAAAAACGTTAAGTGCTCAGCACGTAACAACCTCAATGCGTCTTTAAAAAAATTTGTTCTAAATTTTGTTAATTAATAAAGAATAGAATTGTTAATTTAAAAAATTTTCTCACGTAGAAACCAACTGAGAAAGCAATTTAACAAATGGAAAACTGACATACACACTGGTGAAAATATACTAGGAAAATCTCGCGTCTCTTCATATGATTAAATATTTATACGCATATACAGATAAACCAGATGGCACTTTCAACATATTGAAATGATCTCAGCATACGCAGCGACTTGCAAACGAGTATTAAAAGTCACAAAGTAAATGTGGAAGTTTAAATTAAATTTCAAGAGTCAAGACAGAGTATAATGCGAGTGCTCTCGCTCACAAATCTACACTGCAATCTCCAACTATGATTTATCAAACACTTAACCTATAAGAGCACATCTCCATACGCAATTCAGAGATGCTTCTCGAATTCGAATAACCGAATTAGCTCATCGTCAAGTTCATGCGCCTTTACAAAAATATACAGCGGTGAAGATGTTTTTTGAGAAGATTCCACAAATTTCTATCAAAATAACTAAAAAAAAAAATCTGAAACCTTTGGGTATTTACTGTAAAAACCATAAAAAACGACCTCCACCAACGACGGTACAGTTATCAATTTATTTCTTTACCTAGAGTCCATAAAACAACCTAATTCCACCCGAAACTCGATGCAACCTAAAATTTTAATCCGAAATACACAAAATAGCATGCACTGTATTTTATGTATTGTTTTTATCAAAAGCAATTTCAACATAGGAATATTGATTCTCAAATTTACTGCAGCTATTTTTTATAATCAACGAATCACAGCACGAGAAAATTTCAATCCATTTTACCTAGAGGAATAAAAATCTGATTATAATCAAAAATCAGGAAAATTCGTTGCTATATAATCTAGAATATCATAAATACATTTATTTAACATAAATTCGTTTTATATATTATCAAAATTGTGTCATTAAAATATATTTTTTATGTAAAAAATTCCATTATTTCATATTTTTTCATAATTTTAGTGTTACATTTTGGCTGTGTGTTAGATTTTAAAAGCAATTAAAAATTTCTGGCAGTTTTTAGTGCCATTTTATCAACTGAATTATTTTTTGTCAATTTGAGGCATTATAGTAGAGGGCGCACTAGTTTACGGCGGAGACCGGGTGTAATGGTAATATTAGTAGACGAGAGGGTAACTGCATGTCTCGCTGCATAGTATCTCGCCCCTAAAGGCCAGAGTGACAAGACTGCAAGCCACTGCTTTTCCGCCATGTATATACCCGTTTGAACACATATTTATAGCAGCATGGTTCTAAAGTATTCGACTACATCCATAAATATATGATGTTCGTCCCCGTGCAGGGCGGGTGTTGAAGTGGGAATGGGCACACCCGGCCTTATGAATTTTAATGGGGCTGTATCGTCACGAGATATAGGCGTAAGCGTGGCATCTGATGATGTGTATGGCGCAGTGAGGCGTCGCGTCCAGTTTATTTTTTCACTGCTCTTTTGAGATACGCGCAACTTCTTACTACAAGAAAAATAAACATTCTTCGCATCTTAGAAATGCTCTAAAAATATTTTTCAGTCATTGAAAATTTTTTAACAAAATATAAATGATTTTTTGGTGAAATGTTTTTTATGGAACGGCTAGCCGTTTTTCCGGCAAGCGGGGAGGGGATATTTTGTCGTCCGTGAATGGCAAAACGGAAATATTCGTCCGCGCGCATGCGCACATTGATAACTTGATGTTTTTGAGATGGAGTCATTCAAATTCTAACCCAATAAAAGAGTATCAACAGCAAATTTTCCGCGAATGCCAGGAAAAACATGTCACAAATTTATTAACACCAATACAGGTAAAATAAAAAAATATAGTGTTACGTGCTGAGCACTTAAAACTATTTTTTAAGACATCCGAATGCACAAGTATTGCTGACGATGCATTCCGGATGTCTCCAAGGCCAAAAGACTTTGGTTTTCCAAATTGTTAATCAAGCAAACTCGTGGCGTTTAATGTGGAAGCATTTTACCTCCTTCCACATAAAAATTGTCAACTAAAAAGTTAATAAATAGCCGGGTTTTCGCATTTCCGGCAGCCTTTTTTTGTGGTTCATTCGTTCGAGTAGAGTTCTAAATTATTTTATCATTTTTATAATTATATTTCGGTTTTTATTATTATTTTTGTTAATTTTTATTGTAATCAGTTTATTTCCCATGTTAAAAATATTAAATTAAACTCGAAATTATTTTTTATAAATTTAAATACTTATTATTATTAACCCGAAAATCATCATTTAAACAATTACATCAACAGCTCGATATCTCGGGAGTCAATTGACCTCTCAAAAATCGAGAAACTTAATTGTACGCGACTGTGCTCACTTGAGCCAGCTCGTAACAATAGATAATTTTAGATAGTGAGATTAGTCGATTAAATCATTGATTTTATATTTTTAATTGAATAAATCTCTTATTGTCTCGATTTTAACATTTAATTACATTGTCACCCGAAATTTTCATCTGACGTAAAATATTCTCACGATTTTTTCCGATTTAACTATTAAAATAATATTTATGTAAAAAACAAAATTCATGTGTAAATATAAAAACTGTATTAATATTTTTTATTAAAAAAATATAATTTAATTAAAATTAAAAAACAAAAAACTATCAAAAAAATTGTGATGTTTTTTTAAATACTTTTTTGTCGCGATAAAAATAATTGAGAAAATGTAAATATCATAAATTTAAAATCTAGACTATTTAAAATAATACCCTGTCGGTAGAATAAATGATAAGACAGCAATTTATAAAGGAGATGGAAAATGGTTTATTTGTTCTCAGGCGCGAGTATAAATACAAAAGCGAGATAAATATTTTGAGGACAATAAAATCATAAAAATTTGATTAAAATTCATATTCAACCCTGGCGAGAGATCTATAAGACAAAAAGCTATTTATTAATGCGACTTTTTGTTGTTAGCGAGAAAGCAAACAAAAAAAAAGCGCAAATAATGAAAATTGTAATTATACAAGCAATTTTTATTTCCATTTAATTAATTTTCACTGCTGTATTGTACTACTATTTAAATGACTAAGTAATCCATCACGATAAAATATAACTGGAGAATATTCCTTACTGCCAAGTGCCCATAACGAAGGCCTAGATGACACCCGGAGGGTGAGAAATATTGGAGGGTAGAGAAAGCAGCACCCAGACGCGCCTTTAAGGGACAATTAATTCTGACACCGTTGTCGGCTAGGTTGTTCGTCATACCGCGCGACAAGAGTTCAAAGAATTTCTGGAATTTTGGCTCTCGTAATCGGGCGCTAGATGAATAATTCTCATCTATCGTACCACGTTTCCATGATGGCATTTTAATATGAAAAAAAAATTTTTTTTTCGATAAAAAAAATCAATTAAAGCTTTGCACCAACATTAAAAATTATTATCAACGCTAAAATATAGCACAAATTATTTTTTGATAATAGAAGTACATTGGTTTCATTAGAAATTTTGTTAAAAATGAAAAAAAATTCAATTAGAATTCGTTTTAGGAATGAAAAATATTAAATAAAAATTTAGTGGTTGTTGAAAATGGAAATTTGAGTGTTTAAAGTATTATTTTATGTTTTTTTTTTTTTAATTTCTCATAATGTATTCAAAGTAGAACGTGGTTGGCAGGTTGTGTGGAAGAAAGATAGAAAAAATAATGAAGTAAAGGCAAGGTTGTTAAGCTCAGTAGAGCTAGACTACGTAGGTCTGCAAGTGAACGAGTATCTCTGGCATTAAATCGCCTCTTAAGCATGATAAATCCCCTGCTACTTAAATATTTCACAACTATACTCCAGTAGTAGGTATACGGAACACCCCCATGGCTTCCTCACCACTAGACCAAATAATTCAACGAATCAAAGCTGAAATAAACATCTGACTCGAGATATTACCTCTCACTCAAAAAATTTCTATAATACTAACCAAAAACCCCACTCTCTTTTTTACCCTTTGTTATTTCCTAAAAACCGAATTTCAATTTTAGTTGGAATTAATGCTTTTTTTTTCATGATAAAATAAATTAAAATCAATTAATAATAGAAAAAAAAATTCATCTAATCATTTTTTCAGACAATTTATGACTTGAATTTATCTTCAAAAAATTTATTTATCCTGATAGAATGTTTTAAAACTCATTATTTCGAAAATCACAACAGAAAAAAAAATTATGGATCAAAAAAATTTACTTTTACTTAAATTTTTATGACTATTTTTACGTTTTTAAGTAGTACAACTGTTATTATGTCAGCCAGAAAATTTTTTTTCCGTTTTAGGGTGTATGCGCATTCCGATCATAAGTGACAATATTTTATAGAATTAGGAATTTAAAATTTTAATCTTAGAGATAATAAATTAATGCATTAACAATAAAAGTATCTTTTATTTTCAACGGCGTTATTTCGATATTATTCGTGAAAAATGAAATTTGATCGAAAGGAGATCAAAAGCCTGAGATCAACTTTGATCAAAATTTTGGTAAGATCAAATTAGATCTCAGGAGATTTGTGGAGATGTAATAAATATATATTTTAGTCAATAACCTAAATATTATATAAAAATATTATTTTTTACGTGTTGCATCGTGTAAAAAATAACCGACTTGATGAAAAAAAAATTGAATATCGAATTTACGAGATAACTTTCGGAACTCTGCGATCACCCATCCAAGTACGGAACCTCCTCACGAGTGCTTAACTTCATTGATAAAAAAAAATTGAATATCGAATTTACGAGATAACTTTCGGAACTCTGCGATCACCCATCCAAGTACGGAACCTCCTCACGAGTGCTTAACTTCATTGATCTGTTGCTTGACGTTGAGACTGCTCGACCATCATCTTGATACGCATGTCTGATGATAGTTGACACATACATACGGAATAAATTTTGAAAGGGAAGTTGGTAAAATATCCGACTAAGCTTTAAAAAAACCATTGATAATCACACGATTATTAACGGTTTTATTATTCCTATTATTATTATAAATTATTAATACAGACTGCGATCTTATTGCATCTCTGGTGATCAGCAGAGATCTTGCCAGATCTTCTCTCTCGCAGATTCTAAAATATCGAATCGTTCATAGATTTCATTACATCTACTGAGATCTACTTACATGAATGTGGACATCACATGTTACATCAACTTAGATCTCCGTATACATATAATGAAATGAACTGAGAAAGGAAAATTCCCAAAATTTTCATCTTAGTAGATCAACTCTGATTTATTTCTATCTCACTCGATCAAATGTCATTTTTCACGGGTAGACCTTGAAATATATTTTCAAACGTAAAATAAAATTCTAAATTGATTGAGAGAATATTATTTTTATGCGAAAAAAAATTTTGTTTGTGTAATTTTGTATATAAATATTGTTTTCTGTATATTTTTATTGGTTGTGGCGTAAAAATCGACGATATACGAATAAAACTGCTTTCAACAGTTACAAGCCGAACACGTCTTTTACTATTCGAAACGGAAAACGAAGTTACTGTGCTGGAATCCAAAGAATCTCATATATTCCTACGGGAAATTCAAGTGCCTCCTGAATCGGTAGCATCACTTGCATCGTTCGTGACTGCGCCGTTGAAATCTCGCTTTGCTATCCCACGCGACAGCCTTCGGGAAAGTCAAGTAGTAGCGGCACATGTATGCATCTTATTACTGCTGTATACAACGCTCGTTTATTTACGCTTGTTCTCTAAGCTGGAAATATTTCAAATTTTATCTATTCACGATGCTCTTTCAATATTCAGTTTGATAAGAAAAATTTCTTTATTTCAAATAATCGAGATTAAATCGATTAAATCGGAAAAAAAATTTCCTTCCTTTAATAAAAAAAAAAAAACACGGATTTAAATTTCAACAGAATATAACGAAATACATAAACAATTTAAAATGTGTACAAATGTTTTTTTCTTATCAACTTTTCGTTCATTAATCGTTCTAATGTTTTCATTCGTTTAACGGAAAAATTCGAATTATGCATTTATAAAATTATTAATTGAAAAAATATTATAATAGTAACAAATACAATAGAAATTACTCGGTTTAATCAGTAATATGAAAAATACATTGAGCGATATCTCGAAAATTAATCATCTTCGAAAGCGAATTAATAATTCTCGAAAAATTAGCAATATTGAAAAAAATAGTAGTAATTTTTTAAAAATAAATAATGACTAATTTTCGCATATAATTACTCATTCTACTGATAAAATTCATATTTAGTGGATGTATACCGGTCATATGTCGTATACCGATCTCGAAATATCAACAATAAACAACTTTTTTTATTATTTACAATCCGATCGAGTTGAAACAGTGCAAATATGAGGCTTCAAAGATCATAAAAATCCTCTTCGAGTTTCATGGATCTCCAATATTTTGAAATACAAGATATCCAACTAATTAATAATTACATAAAAAGTCACAATAATTTTTCCGGAAAAAGTAATTAACAATTTCTGAATACCAATTACATTAAAAATTGATAATTAAACACCAGAATAATTTTAACAATTAAAAAAAATGCATAAAAAAAATTAATACTTTTAATTTTTTGGAAAATTAAAAATATCCAAATTTTAATTTCACATTAATATGAAAATTTTTTAATTATTTCTGTCCCATTTTCGATAAATATAAAAATGGAAAATTGGAAAAATAAAAATTACAATTTTGATGATCATTGAAATTATCTGCAGAATTACAAAATATAAAAAAATTGTTTTGTTTACAATTTTATTACTTAAAAAACGGTTTTTAACAAAATTTATTCAACTTGCATCTTGATACAGGTGTTGAGATATATATGTTTGGCTATAAGATGGCGTATAATTGCCATTGCAATTGAAATTAAGTCTATCGATTCTCGATGCCGGAAGCTTTTTTTCATCTCACAGCGCTCCATCCAATTTTCCCTCGCGAGTCCAAGGGATATAGGAGAATCATGGTAAATCGGATTTCCTTCAATAAGCTTACGGGGAGGTAGTCTTCCTCTGCTCATGTGCTTGTACAGGTTTTACATTGGAGATACGTGTGTATCGATTTCTGTACCTTTCATTCTCTCTGTCTCCACCTTTTTCCTCATTTCCCTCGTACCGTCCGAATATCGATCCTCAAGTTTCCGGCTCGTTTTCAAACTACTCGGCCCGTCCCCTCGCATTCCCACATCAACTTGCGCGCATCCTCCTTCTTTCATTCCCATTCCCCGTGGTCGAGAATCGCCTGAAATTTTGGCGAGGGAGGTCAACCGAGACCATGTGGTGGTGCGCCTCATCCTTCTACTCTCATCGCCGATTTTTTCCCATTTTTATGATAGCTCCTCTCGATAGTTCAACCTCGAAAAATACCTGCGCCGCAGCTCGTTGAACTTATCGCCCGTGGCGATCGATCTCTATCCTCCCGTGGGGGCTTTCTATGTATTTTCCCGGCTTGTTGTGAATTTCTATCCATGATTTATCGACGGTTAAGTCATTTTCAGATAGTTTAGAATTATTATTTTGGCATATTATAATTAATTGCTTGCATCTATCGCTATTTTTCATCCCTACATTGCATTTCCCACTATATCTCTTAGAATAATTGCCCTAAAAAAATTTACTACCTAGCAAATTAAACCTTAACGTCTAACAAAAATAATAAAATTTTTTATTTATTAATTTTCTATTTGAAAATATCATTTATTTATGACTAGCCATGACTACCAGCTTTGCTGGTCATTCTATTGCAAGCCCTCCTATCTATTGTTTTTATTTCTCGCGTGACATATTTTACAAAAAAATTTATTTTTCATATTTCCGAAATCGGCACATAAAAAATCTATACACATTTTGTGAAGAAAAAGAGATTTATAAACATCCTACGACTAGTTTAATAAGTGGTATACCTTCTAGATCACCTGATCATTAACAAAAAACATCTTACGGCCAGTGAGATAACTGGAAAACCCTTCTGCACCAGTCTCCAGTAAAAAAAATATATATTGAACTACCTCTGACTGCTTGGGTAGTTGATAATACCTATAAACTTAATATTTATATCAACTTCAAATTAAACGTCAGTTTCCATCTCAGCAATGTCTTCTTGACTGATAAATATGATTCACATTTCATCTACAAAAATTAAAAAAAAAACTTAAATTCGAAAATTGAAAAAAAAAAAAAAAACATCAGACTCTATTTGTATCCAGGCAAAAAATTATATAAAATTATTGAGCATGTCCATAAAACACACTTTAATCTCGTTTCATATAATATTCATGAGACACCTTTAAATTTGACTGGCACAGAGGCATAAACAAAAGACTTGTGCTTATGTTCACTTTGATACAAAAATAATAAAAAATCACATAAACAAATGACGTATGAAAAAGGCGCGAACATAAAATATGATTATTTCAATCGTGATTTTTGTTGGTATTAAGCGATACAATAAAAAAAATAGCCTAAACGAAACTGCATGAAATTCTGCGTCGAATGGCAGTAACTACATGTCATTTGTTCCAGTAGTTTAGGCGTCAAATCCGAACAATGATTTGGGACTTTCTTAATCTCGATTAATTTTTAATTTAAGGTTATTTTTTAGCAGGAAAAAATTTAATTTTCAACAAGTTCAATTTTTCGGCAGGAAAATGTTTTTTTTTTTTAATTGAATAAAAAATTTAATTGTCGGTTAGAGTAAAAAAATAGTTTTTATTTTGTCTGGACTAAGGTGGTTCACCCGGACTTTTACTCAATCGAGCCACAAGGGCGCAGAGTTGAGGGCGGACAATCCATCACGATAATTCGCTACGAACTTCTCTAACGGTAGATCTATCGAAGAATACACACGTGCAGTCCGCGCACAGTTGCAGAGTGAGCGAATATGTATGGGTGTAGTGGAAGTTAGCGGTGCTATACACACTTTATTTGGATTTATGAATCTCTGGGCGTCCGTTTCTCCTATAAACTTTGCCAAGCTTGCGGTCGGGAGTAAAACTCAAAGCTTTCCATTGCGTCGCTCTCCTCTCGCGCTCCAAAGAGGATTTTCACAGCGCTAAAATTAATTCTGATTTATCATGGGATAATCACGGATCTTAATCCTAAGATGGCTTCTTGGTCTTTCATTTTTCTTTATTTATTTTCTTTTTTTTTCCACTTAAACGCATGTCTCAGACTTCCTCAGAGTTTTCAATCTAGATAAACTTAATTGTCCAGTTTAGCAATATTATTATGAAAAAAAAATTGTTTTCTTCAATTTAACAATATTTTAATAATAATATTATAACATAAAATATTTTTTAATGTCTAAAAAAATTTTTGACAGTCTGTTATTAGTGTTATTTTGTTTTTTACTGAAAAAAAAACTATTTAAACAATGTTAATAATTACTTTTTTTTTGTTTGGTGTAGTTTTTAATTAGTGTTGGATAGGATCTTGGATTAATTTACAAAATTATGGAAATTTAAGAATTTTCTTAATGCTTAGAAAATTTGTTTTTTTTTTTTTATGCATAATAAAAATATAAAAATTAAAACTGATTTTACTGGGGGTAAAAAAAGGAAATAAAATTCATGACTGAAGGGTTTTTAAATGAATATTATATATGAAAAAAAAAAAATTAGTAATTCTATTGAACTTTTCGCTCGAGGCTTAACCGAAAAATTTTCAATTTCACTTCCTCGAGCGACGTTTTTACCCTTGGTTCAAGCTTTTTGCATGAGTTCCATTAAACGTTGGATTGCCTGTGGCGTAGTTGTACCAATTCTCTGGGAAATCCTATCCGTGTCCTTGTCGCCGCGTGCAAACGATCGTATAAAGACATTGAAAAACAAAAATTAAAAAACGCGTGTTCAACGATTACTTGTGGAACATTGTGTTTGAGTTTTTGCAAACTGTTTTAACTGAAATTTTTATTTGCTAACTTATCGACGGATAAATTACCCTTGGGAAACGCGGTGAGTTGAGTTGGCCAAATATAGCCGACTATACTTTACAGTAGGAAAACATAAATTTCATGGCTTCATGTTAAAATTCAGTGTTGCACTGGACTAACTAATTAGATATATCTTGCGATGTAGTTTCATTTAGACCCTCTGTGTGAGTGCTGGCATATATGCACTCACATAGATGTTCTATACATGTGCAAGAGGTGAGATACTAAATTTTCATCATTTATTACCACCGTATCGAATTTTATTCGGCAGTTAAATCAATTTTAATGCAACTAACTTCATTTCTGCGATGAGAGAGGAAATATCATTAGTCCTCTTGTATTAAAAGCTGATATTAAATTTTGTCAAAAATCGACAAGCCAAAGAAATTCTTTTATTACTTGACGTAAAATTGATTGAAAAACAGATAAAAAAATTAATTTAATTACTAAAATAATCGTTGAAAAAATTAAGAACAGTCAAATTTTAAGATTTCATTCTAGAAATATGAAAGAAAAATTTTAAAAATTAATTAAATAATTTCTTCTATTAATTTTTGTTGATGAGAAAAAAAAAAACTCGTTGCGCTATGAGATTAAATTAAAAAAAAAAAAATAACTCATGCTGGAATATGCTGGTATGAAATTAAAGTTTTGAATGGATTACGGAATTATTCGAATATTACAGTAGAATAAGAAACTTAGATAACGAAGATAACTTGAGAGTATGAATTCAATATATATGACTGTATATTTTAGTAAGTTGGGGCATTATTCTTCGATAGCGGTGGATATGCTCGATATTTACTTAATCAACTGGAATAATAAAATTTAAATTGAATTCATTGAAATTTACTAATTACTAAACTTGTCGCAATCCATTATTTCGAATGAACTCTGCAGATAATAAACTATGAATATAAAATAAATTTAAATTTAGTAGTAATATCAATTTTGCGTCAGACAAACTTGCTTTTTATAACAATTATTATAAAAAATACTATTAAATACTTAAAAAATTGAAAATCTGAGATTTTAACATTTTTTTTTTTTTTTCGGCTAAAAAAAATGTGATGAAATAAAAATTTTCAAGATAAAACTTTTATTTTTAGATATTTTTGGGTATTTTTAAGTAAAATTTTAATTTTTTTACCCTTAAAAATAGAATAAACAATTATAAAAAAATTTATACAGTAAAAAAAATTTTTTTTTTTGCAAATTTTTCACATTGTTGTTTAATACATTTTCATTACATTTAATGAAAATAAATCATTCCTTACTGTTTTATTATTAATAAAAGTACAACATAGTCCTTTTTTATGAACATTTAAGTGTGGAAAGTATTTTTTTTCATATTTTAAAGCACCTATTTTCAAGTTAAAAATTTTCCCAACTGTTGTGGACAGTCTGAAAGGGTTGGAACTCATAGTTGCCCAAAAACAAGCATCGCGGAATTGTTCAGTAAGCGTGAAAAGCTTCGGTACCGTGCGCTCGGACGATCGCCTGATAAACCACGAGGGTGTTATTGGCAGGAGATAGTTCCTTCGAGCTCTGCAGCATCGAAGAGAACTTTTGGAGATCGAGAAGTAGAGGGTCTAAGACATAGATCAATAGTTTTAGCGAGTGATGCGATGAAATGGCGCACTTTGTTGCTTCCTATCTGTGCATTACCACTCGCTCCACCGCTGCTTATGCTAACAATCATCTACAGAAGCTGTAATCTTGTCGTATTGTCGTGTTTACCACCCCTTTAATGCCATGCTCGATCGAATAGCCTAGAGGGATGAAGCACCAACGCTCTGTCGCAGTCCCCCGAGCGTTGACACGTCTCAAGTGCAGCGGAAAAGATCGAGAGACTGATATACCGTAGATTCAAGCAAAACAGACGCTCTGGAATTTTTCTCCATCATAAATACCATAAAAATCAATATTTAATCTTAATATACAAAAAAAAAACGACTTTTTGACACACCTGCTCGTAAAACGTCCCATTTCGGTCGCTTTTGTAGGGCGCAAAAAGAAATTTTAGGCCCTAGGGCGTAAAATTGCATTTTACACCCGCTATTTCAGGCCCTAGGGCGTAAAATTGTATTTTACGCTCGCTGAGGCCAAACTAGATTTGTTTACGTGGATATCTGCATTTATGATTACTTTGTCGTCCTTTAAGTTGAGGATTTTGAATTGTTTTTTTTTTTTTTTATTTTTTCAAACAGATGAAATAAAAGACTCGTCGCGAACGTCTTGTGCTGTCTTATCTGCGCTTACTTTGCTCTTCATTACTAACAAGAGAGCGCGCGCGAACCTAGGACGGAAATGAAACCGATAAGGTTGATGTGCACCTCCCATTGTTTGAAGGTACACACGACGTTATATATACGTCGTATCCTCTCTCGGTTTACAATGCTTTACGACGTGAGTTGAACGCCAGTGTTGCCACGTTAGAGCGCTTGCTGTATATATTTCTCCTTCTTTTCCAACATTATTCTTCATATACTGCGTCTCTGATTGTCTGTAATACATGTGTGAGACAATGCGCGAACGTACAAAGTGTCTGTTTTAACCTCAACAGATTCTCAGTCAGTGGCCATCAGTATGTAAAGCCGTCTGTAATGATTGCACTTGTATCATAATAGTATATTGTGGAACAAGAGCGTAAATAGGCTATTTTGTAGCGAGGTCTTCACGTTGTTTTTTTTTTCTATCTGCGAGGAAAGTGGTGGAACAAATTATTGCGAAATACAAACGGTTGTATTCAACAAACTAAAAATCAGTCAATAATGATGTATTAAATTTTGATAAATATTCATGTAAAGAATAGCACAACAATATTAACACAAATTTTTTTGTAATAACTAATATAGAACAGTTGGAATAAAATATTTACTGTTTTACGGTGTCGAAAGTTACAGGCATTGCCGTTTTCTTTTTCTGATTTTACACTTATTATTTATTACATATGAATTTGGACGATATACTAAGTTAAATAATAGTTTATGAGTTTTAAGAAATAACTACAAAAATGAGTTGAATAAATAAACATTATCTCTAAAAGCATATAAATCTGTCAATAATGCCTGTGGTGTCGATTGTAGCAGCGTTTGAAAATGTCATTAAAATGATCTAAAAAATTTCAAATTCAAAAAATATTTATCTAATATGCTCTGAAAATTATTTAAAAAATGAAAAATCTCCGTATTGTTGTGAAAATAAAAAAATATCCCCTGTATTCAAAATCCACGGAAATTCAATTTTTCAGTTTATTAATGCAATAATAAATGTTTTTCATTAATAAATAAGTGCTTACGAATAAAAAGAATAATTTATTGAAAATAACAACACTTTTATTGCAAATCTTCAATTAAAATCAAAGGATGTTTCAACTGCAACCTGCTGAGTGTCAATTTGAACAGAGAACAAGTCAAAAATTTTTTATCGATAAAAATCTAACCGATCATTGTATTTTAATTTTTATAAATTTTCATAGGAGAATATAGTGTTGAAAACTATTGTACCAAAACTCACGGCTTAATAATTCATACTTTCAACACAATAAATTCTAATAATTTTAGTGTTTCATTCAGTCCAGTCTCCCCTATTAATGTTGTTGTTCTTACGTGTAATATCATTATATTCAAAATGAAAAAAAATATCTGTGAATGCTTTTATAATACATACCTATTCTTGAAGCAATTTTTCGTGTTCATTTGTCACGTTTATCGGCACGAAGCGTCGGTGAAATGAATCGAGCGATGTAAAAAAGAAGATATACAACCTGAATGTCATTTATTTTTTTCCACTTTTTGTTTTCACTGTATATATTTTTATTTGTTTGTACATATATTTCAACGACAGTTTTTATTCGTTGCCGTTGGTTTCTGCTGGCCTGACCGGCATTTCTCTCGCACGTGACGGAAACGACCGGGTGGATTTTCCGGACGAAGCCAGGATATAGTTGATGTAAGCGACAAGAGCAAGAGAGAAAGTGCGCGACGGCTGTGCACAATCTTCAACATCTGCTTCTTCAAGGCAAGGCTATCCCACCTCGCACTGTGCGTTCTATTCTTTTTCTCAGCGAGAGCTTTTTGCTTTGTAAATGTCACGCGACGAGAAAACGCAACTGCACACCAGGTATACGTGCAAAAGGTTAGAGGCAGACGTTTCTGCTGTCATTTTGTCTAAACGACTGCCTCTTATCGGTAAGCAATTTCAGACGATGCGCGCACAACGCGCCTCTACCTCCTGTCCATTAGAGAGATCGCCTTGGACCCTGCTCTCATGTGCTCTGTGGGAGCTTTTTCGCCAGAGTGCATGTTCAGAAAAATGTCTTGCAATCTCTACAATGCCTCGTGTCTATGGTGTCCTTTAGTACTGCCACCTTGTCACCGGCTATGTACACAATAAATGGGCTTCGACCTTTGAAAGCACTCATCATCGTCGATCAAATTGACTGACATTTTTTTCATCATGATGAAATTTACTAAAAGAAATATCAGAAAAAAAATTTTTCTCTTTCTTTTTTTCAGGTTTGTTTGTTTAAAAAAAGTAGATTTAATAAAAATAGTTTTTTCAATTACGGTTTCAATTAATTAATTATTTTAGGGACAATTAAAATGAAATTTATTAGCGGTTAGATTGGCATTATGCTCGTTTAATGCTGAATAATAACTCTTATGTCGAATTAAAGACAAAACTTCAAACTTCATGTTTTTGTCCGTTAATAAACGAGATGTTGTTGTTTGTATAATGTTTATTCGTGATCAAAGTTTCTTGTTTACGTCTGGTAACACCAGTCAGGATGTATGTGCGTATGTAAACACAACGCTGGTCGCAATTCTTTGTTAATATCCGTTACATCGGTATCAATCGCTTTGTTTTTTAACAGAGACCGGATCGCTATTGAAAACTAGATGTCTCCATAAACTAATGATCGAGTTATTTCCAAAAAACTATCTATTATTTTAATGATGACAGATGACAAGACGCCATTTTTGTGATTGGGAGATTTGTCGGTAAAGAAGTTCATTTGTGAATATTCCTCATTTATCGACAAACGGTATCACATCGACGCATATATACGGGGTGTGCTTTATTTTTTTCAAATGTTATTTAAGCATGTTTATATTTAAAAGACTTAATTAATGTTTTAATGTTTGTCAATAAATTGAATTTTGTTCTGATCGTCGTGTTGTACTGAATTTTGTGTTATAAAAAACTCATATTTGTTTTTAAAAATTATATTTAGTATCATTTATAGAAGCTTTGAACAGGATGTTATAATAATAATGTAGTTAAATGCAATATTTCACGACAGGGAGTTTATTTGATTTTCACATTGAAATAACTTTCTGGAGCAAATAAAATTTTGAGCATTCATTGAAGCACTCTGACGATGCATATCTACTTTTTGTTCGAGGATAAATTTATTTTTCATTGTACGGCAGCGACATAAATACTCTCGAGATCACGCGAGTATCCATTGATTTTTTATTTTCCAACACCAATCGAATATATTAATATTTTAGTATTATATAGAGCTTTTTGTCTCTGTAGGATACAGAAATTTACATGCAATCGTATAAAAATTTTAGAAAAATATTTGACAGACCGAGTTCTAATTTTTTATTCATAAATTGCATTTGAGTATTAAAAAATTGATAAAACGCAATTCCGACAGTAAAAAAATTTTTTTATTTTACTTTCTCATTATTTAATATAGTATAAATAAATAAATTAATTAATTAATGACTTGAAAAATTGATAATTGAATTTTTAAAGGCGAAAAAAAATTTTTTTTTTTTCTAGTTATATAGCTTCGCGTTGATATAAAGATTATAACAATTAAATAAGTTAATTCCAGAGTAAGGAATTTCGTGGAATTGAATCATCAAAAACCTTAGCCATTAAATTGACTCAAACTATAATCGTTGTTAGTAACTGTATACGAGATGTGTCTCAGGCAACAACTTTGGTTGTCCGCAGTTTGTGAGGTTTAATATGGTCGATACTAGTTGCCTCAACGATGCTCATGTAGCCACCGCACACATCTCGCGCTAGATATCGCATCCCAAACTATCATCTGCAGAGACATCGAGCGATGGTTTCGTTGAGTATATATATACAGGGAAATTCATGCTTATACTCAAATGTTTGCAACCAACTTGACAAATACATGAATTTCATGTTACACTCGAAATTTCACGATATTTTTCTTATATCCCAATAAAAAAATGTTAAAATCATTTTTTCTTTATCAATCAAAAGTTCATTATATCGAATTTCTTAAAATAAAAAAAATATAACAATTTTTTTTCTGATAATAAAAAAGTATAGAAAATTTTATTTTTTGAAAAAATTTTTTATCTTTTTTTTTTTGAAATATTTGTTATAATTAGAAGTGATTTTATTTATAAGATTTTTTTTCTGTTATTCTCAACTGGAAATGGCAAAATATCTGTGTATAAATTGAAGGGTCGCTTGGATTCCAATTAATGTTGTAACAATGTGGTCGTCATCAACGGCATTCGATTGAATTGGTGCTAGTAGTTTACTTGAGGTAGATACAATACATATTGTTCCGTCCACTGCGGGTATTCCCAGCGTTAATTTTGCTTCTACTGCATTTAATTTCACATGGCGATGTGCAGTCGAACAAACCGGAAATGTGTAGACACAGATCTCTGCTCGAGAACTCTTGCAGGGGTCGTGCTACATTCCTGCAGATGAATGGTACACTTGTGACACTGACATCGCAGAATCTTCTCTAGTACTATCTTGTTAGTAAAACGCTCCTATTCTAAATAAACATAAATAACTTTTTTCTACTTTTTTTCCATTTATTATTCAATTTTAACTATTCGAGTACATACCTATTTTTTTTCGGCATCTTCTACACTCTGGGTCAATTTGACTTTTCACTGTAGCGAATTGCGTAGAACTCTACAACTACTCAAGCAATTGGTTTGAAAAAATTCAAAGATATTCTTTAAATTGTGTTTAAATAGTTTATCAATATTAAAGAGGTTATTAAAATCTTTAACACAACAAAAAAAAAAAATTCACGATGAAAATATTTATTTAAACAATCGAATTTTATCAAAAAAATTGCAATTTTTTTAGATTTCTAACATTTCTCGCTGAAAATTTACGTGAATTCTCTTGAAATACATTTAATAAATAAAAAAATTAGTCATCTAATTTATCTCAATCGAGAGTATTTATTTTACGTGCTAATAAACGCGATTTCTACAGCGTTAAAAATCAACTGTAACTTCAATCTTTTGTCAAACAAATCTGATAACTCATCACGCTACAACAATTGTCGAAATTTACAGTCAATAGTTTAAATTATCTCCGCCAATCAATAGTCTTATCATTTTCTCAAATGGTTGAGTGTTACATTCGATCAAAGTCAGTGTATGGGTCCAGTTGACCCAGTGTGTACTCGAAGGGTTAAATAACAAAATTTTTTTTTTCCTCATTTTCTTTTATTTTATTAAGTTTAAAAAAAATCTACACTTAAAGGATGATACATTTTTAGGAAAAACAACAAATTTTCTAAGCTGGGAATTGAAAATAATAATTTAATTAATAACTGAAAAATTTTTAGTTAAAAAAATTTGTTTCGGTCATTAAAAAAATGAAAAATTTTTTTTTCATTAACAATATTATTAAATTAAAAAAAAAATTGTTTGTATTGCCGTTGGCAATTTTAACAATTTGAAAATGTTGCAGATTTTTTAATTTCCGCATGGATATACCGCAAATTTAGTTAAAAAAAAAAAAAAACATTCAGAATTTTGCACGCTTGTCAGATTTTTTTTTT
>MVJL01006348.1:0-21242 GCA_002156465.1 Macrocentrus cingulum | reverse complement strand
AATAAGCTCGCGCCGTCTACGTTCACGGCGCGCCGTCGACTCTCCGTGAACGTAGCTTTTAGTGCGTACACACTACACACAGCATTATATATACATATATATATTGCATCTGCGTCAGCTGTTCCTTCGTACAGCAGTGTACTGATATAATTATTTATAAACAAAATAAATACTGCGAAAGGAACTTCGTTCCTACCGTTGTACTGATATAATTATTTATAAACAAAATAAATACTGCGAAAGGAACTTCGTTCCTACCGAGTGTTCGGTGACACTCTCTAATTTTTTTTTAATATATAACCGATTTAATTTCAAAATATCTTGTGATATTTCTCGATAGTATAAAAATCATATACTTGTAGGTATTCGATAATAGTATATTTGTTTTCTCGCGGTCAACAATCTGAGTCGTAGGTTACGAAAATTTTTTACTTGTTTATCAGTTAAACATTGAGTTATATTTTAAAAAAAGGTATGCACAAAAAACCTCAGTCAGTCAAGCTTACATACAATTTTTATCGCTGGATTATCGTAGAAGCGACTGGAAAAAAAATGTTACGATGTAATATAGATATTATCTTTTTGCAACAGAAAATAAATTTACTATTTTTTAACCACTTGAAAGAATTGTTGCATAAACAGAAAAAATTGAACTAACATACATGTATATCTGAAAAATACATGTTTAAATTTTAGAAATTTAACAATTAAAAATATTAGTCTCGTGATTTTGTGCAGAAACTTGCCAAATTCATATATTGAAAAAATTTTTATACTTACTTTTTAAATATTACTGCATATAGATTAACATTGCGACAGTCTAACATATAGTTGAACATAGTTAAAAAGGTAATATTATGTTACACGTCCAGCAAACACAAAACAGCGGTTATGGGCAGAGCCGCATAAATAAAGCCCGTCATGAAATTAGTTGGATATTTCAAACATTGGCTGTGCGGAGGCCAATCGAGCCCAAGCGTCGACAACTAAATATAAAAACATAATCCGTACTTTTTTCGGATCGGAACAAACTAACAAAACACCATTTGTTTCAGCTACACTATACAATGTTAGAAGAAGAAAACAATGAGCCGGATATTCCACACAAAAAAATCAAAGCAACTAATCGAAGCGATGATAAAATGGACGACCAGGAGCGACGCAAAAAGACCGCTGCAGATTCTGGCAGCCTTATCATCGACAAAGGTATTTTTCATGAAGAAATTGTACACCCCTTATGCGAAGCAACAAAGTAAAGTCGATAATTGCCTTGACATCTGACATGTAATGATAACAGTGTAAATCAATACTCTGACCACGTCACTCAATTCTTGCAAGGCGTACCGTATGAGTTGAAAATTTTTTATATTACAATTTTTTATGAATTTTTTACAACGATTTTGTTTTTTTGCTGATAACTCGGTAACTAAGCGAGATAGCAAAAATCATACTTGAGTCAAATTATTGTACATCTAATTTTCTACAAAAAAAGTAGAATAGATTTTTTTTTAATTGCCTTGACATCTGACATGTAATGATAACAGTGTAAATCAATACTCTGACCACGTCACTCAATTCTTGCAAGGCGTACCGTATGAGTTGAAAATTTTTTATATTACAATTTTTTATGAATTTTTTACAACGATTTTGTTTTTTTGCTGATAACTCGGTAACTAAGCGAGATAGCAAAAATCATACTTGAGTCAAATTATTGTACATCTAATTTTCTACAAAAAAAGTAGAATAGATTTTTTTTAAATTTTGTTTTGTTTTCGAGATTTTTGGAAAAATAATAATTTCCGACCAATCTATATCTCAACAACTATGCGAGTTGCAGAAAAATTTATTTTACATTTTTTGTACATAATTAAACTCTCAATCATTTTACTCTCATAACATTTTTCGGTATTTTGTTTATTCACGGAGTTAGCGACAAAATACCATAACAGTCCCTAACATTGTGAGATTTCAAAGGCGTATTCCCCTTTGAAAATTAAAAAAAAAAAAAACGAAATTCTTTTTCTTTTTCATCCAAATATCTTGGAATTCATCCTCAACGTGTTAAAATTAATTAAACCACAAATTATACCATATACTGGTACTTTTAAAACTTTTGCACTTCCCTTATGCGAAGTAACAAGATGTGCTCTAAACCCGCTTTGGATATTATTGTCTCTAATATTTCTAGTTAAAAGAGCATGGTACTCGATAAATTTTAATTCAATTACTGAAAATCTTTTTTTTTCTATTCTCAACGATTGAAACTTCATTTTAAAAAAATTTTATGTGTCCTAATTCTTTTATTTAGTTATTGTCAATTATTTGATTTCATTTTTTACACCCGTCTGATATTTTTTTTTACCTAAATTCAATTCCGGTCAAAATTCTCGATAAAATTACTTGAAATTGATCTGTTTGTTTATCACGAAGGTTGTTTAACGAATGCTGATGACGAGTTGGATCCCAAAGGCTCCGACAAGGGGCCATCAAGTTCCTCATCGGATAGCAGGAATGATGAAATGGACGACCAGGAGCGTCGCAAAAAGGCCGCTGCAGATTCTGGCAGCCCTTCCATGACAGCGCTTCCTCCCGTCCCGTTGAAACATCCGATCCCGAAATTCCTTACCGTTCGACGAGATTTATTTATGCTTGAACAGCAACCATTGCAGAAAAAACCAATTCTCATCCTGCCATCGAAATCATCGAGGAGCTATGAGAGTGGCGCCGAATCGACGAAGAAGCTGCCAGCCGCAGCACGGCCGGATCCAAAATGGACCGAGCAGCGACTAATCGCCGTCACACTGCCGCCAGAAAGCTCCGCGATTGCCTCCGCGGTCCATAACCAAAATCTACATCCTATCTGGAGCGAAGTGCCGCACAAGTACGCCAATCATCCCAGTTTGGCCCGTCACCGAATAACTGGGTCTCGAAAAAATCCATACAATTGGGGCATGGTGACGGACGAAAATGGCTTGCTTCACGTTAGGGACCGTGGTGGCAATCGGCGGTATTTAAAATATCTGAAACCGCTTAATTACCAGCACTCGATGCATCACCATCAAATACTGAACCTGCCGATTAAACATTAAGATGATGAAACACAACACTGTCTTATTTTTTTCATCTACAAACTATTGAAACATAGAAAGTTTCTTCATTTGACCAAGACACTGTATAAAAATATTTATTCAAATTTTATTTTAAATATAAAACACATTACTTGATGTAATTTTTTATTGAAACAATATTAATGGAGTTGAATAATTTTTCATTTTTAGCACACACGACATAATCCCGAAAAATAGCACAATCAAAACTTTTTTTCTGACCGGTTTATAAGTCAAATAAAATTTCAAAACTTTATTTATGTTAGACAAAATTGGATTAGTAGGTAGAAGATGAGAGGGAAGAATATTTTTTAGAGCGTGAATACCGAAATACTTGACTTCATACGATAAATCAAATCGAATTGTATCGGTAAGTTCTTCGAAAAGCACAAATTTGTTCACTTTCATCGTCGCCAATGACTCTGCCACGTTGCGCGCACTCCAAACCGTGCTTTTGACGTAATTTCGTACACTGATGAAGTTGTCCTTGAGACCAAAGATCTTCGGATCACCGGTATACAGTAGCTGCGAGAGTTGTTTTATGGCCTCGCGGTTTCGCGGGATCGGAGCGTCGTTCAGCGCGAGGGTGACTACTTTTGCGTACTCTCTGTGTTTTTGGTGGTGATTCGGTGAATTCTTGTCCCAGTGGTTTACTAAAAATGACTCAATTTCATAGAGGGGTAGCACTTCTACCTGCGACCTTCCGGTGTTGATGCCGCGGTCCTTAGTCAAGGGTCTCAATAATCTTTCGTCATTCAATTTGAACAGTTTTAACGACACATCAGAATCAATATTGTCAGCTGCTGCAGCTGATATCAACCAACAAAGTGCTAGGAATACTGAGATAGCTTTCATGATTCCACGCAGGTAAAATCCATCCCTGAAATCATTGTAAATTCCGGGAAGTTATTACTCGATCGTTTTTCCGGAAAAAAAAAAAATATTTTTTAGCGGTAAACAGTGTTGAATAAAAAGTGTACAATCAAAAAAAAATATTTTTGCGGCGTGTCTGACTGTTTAAGTTGAATTTTTGACGTTTAAAATTAAATAGATTACTGTCATAAATTTAATTAAAGCAATTTTTCCAAATTAAATACGCAGAATTTAACGTAAGAAAAGACTTTACGATGTCATCAGTTAATTTTTAAAAATAATATTTTTTTTACTATGACACAATGGAGTTCAAATTTCAACCGACAGTAGAATACGATTTGTGAATAATTTGTTTGTGTACTTACAATACAATATAACAGAAAGCGCAGACGTATACAGTTTCGATTCGATAATTCAAAGACTTCACACGATTTTTCAAACTCGTCGAACACCAAATGACAACTACTCGATCGCTTCGATAACTATTGATTGGTATTAGTTCTATTCTACGATGTCGAAACCTCGCCATGATTGTCGTTCTAAAAATATCGCTTACATTCACAAAAAAACTCAAGTACTCGCGTACTTAACGTACGCGAAATCAAAGTACAATTAAAAAAAAATTTTATCTCTACATTCCAACTCAATTACTAGTGTCATGTGATCTCTCTGACATATTCCTTATTTTTCAAAAATGTCCTGGCCATTTGGTGCATTCGCGAAAACTTTTTCTCTGACACAAAAAAATTGTGACCAAGAAGAGGAGAGAAATGCAACACTGAAGCTCGAGGGACAGACGGGTAAATGTGCCGCAAGCAGACTTCTACGTCTGTATAAAGACGTTTTTATCAGCGCATTGCCCGACGCTCGTTAAACTTGTTGAATTTATGGTTGCCTGTAGATAACTCGACCATTTATTAAGCCACTTAAACATTACTATCCATATTGTATCGTTATTTAATTTTTAAATGCAACTCTGAGTTAATTTTCTATTACTGCATATTTAGCTCATGAATTTATAAGCATAAATAATTGCTATATATATGCATGAGAAAGTCCCAAATTTTTGTTCGGGGTTAGCGAAAAATTTAGTTGGATATCGAACATTATTTAAGTCATGAAATAGTCATGTAATATAGTGTTAAATGCTTCGCCCCGGGATGATACTTGAGAATTTGAGAAACAGCACTCCCCTAGCATCGTTCTACGACCATCGGTCACCCGATAAACCCCAAATTCATGCGAAATAATATTATAATATAGTGTTTAATGTTTTGCTTAGCGATTATATTTTTTACTAAAGCGTACTCTTTAGTAATTTTTTTTTGTAACTGATATACGTATATCAGTTACAAAAAAAACTGTATAAAATAAGTAGGTCGTCCAACGAAGCGGGCGTGCACTATAGATGATTTTGGTGATAAAATAAACGTTATGTCCGTGAAGAAATTTTTAAGTGTATTTAGATTTTTGAATAAAAATGCGCAGAGCCGGGACTAATGAAACTTCTAGTTAAATAAGGAGTCAGCCAGAGAACCGTCAACTAGATTGTCAAAGGATCTAACGTAATTTCAATGCATTGTTAGTGTTTCATAGGGATACGCTTTATCTCTTGCAGCCCAGCCCACGGTGTTTCATATGTAAACCTATGTAAATAGACTCTCTAGTAGCTTCACAGTGGAAGGTGAACTTTGCTTGGAATATACACGGAGGAAGAAGTGTGGTATCAAATGTCGAAGTAAACGAGTTTTCTCAAGTCCACCATTTCCAACTTTGAATCCTCGTGAAAATTCACTGGCAAAACGAGAAAAAAAAAACACTATTAAATTAATTTCCAAAAAATCGTCGAAAATATGGGAAAAAATTTTAAGCACAAAAAACATGTGGAGAAATGAAAATTCCGTGAAATTGATTGATTGTGTGGTGTCACGAGACAGGGCGAGATTATTTGGGAGGGTTGAGGAAATGAGTGCTCACACTCGTAGAGAAATGTGTGTAAAGCGGATATAAGCGAATACAGAGAATTTAACGAGGCTTCTCTGCGATTGCGACTGAGTCTGAGGGCTGCAGGCACCAGGGGCTGGACTTTCACCCTCGACAATCCTCTGCAGCGTGTGAGCCTCCTCTAAACGTCGTAATTGAAACTGACTCTTCACTTCAGCCACCCCTTTTTTCTTTTCACTCGTCGCCTCCTCTCCTCTCCTCGGTTGCGCTGCATTCAAATTTACCTGTCTTAACACAAGTATATTTTATGCCGCTGTGTATACGGCTCTTTCATTTCTCCAGTCCAGACGCTCTCGCAGTTTTTTTCCGTAATTTTATTTTTTATTTTTTACGCTACACAGCTTTTTATTTAATTTTTTTTTTAAGTAGTTTTATGGAGATTAATAGAACGTTTTGAATAGAAAAAATTTTTAATAAAGTCATGTTTAAAAGATTTTAAAAAGCCGGATGTTTTCGAAACTTTTTATTTATTTTGAAAAAGTGGGTTTTCATTTTTTTTTTGATTATGAATTAATGTGGAAATTTGGTTGGGTTATTTTTTTTTCAGACACGGGGAATTATCAAGTGATTGTTTCTGTAGTGAAGAATTAATTTAATGACGTGTTAAATGACGAATTGTTGGGGTCATTGTTCGATATAATCCCTCCTAATATCACTCCTGGCATTGGGTTAAAATTGCATATATTTTGTGCAATCATTCACAATTTTTTTCGTTAATTCAATCTAATTTTGATCTGAAAAAATTGCGTTGCTTTTCACATAAATTCTATAAGTAGAAAAAAATACATGGTGAAATCATAGACCGATTAAAATCAATTTCAGGTGTTTTTTTGTTAATTGCGGTCGAAATCGAGTCTACGACTAAAAAAAAAAATTTCGAACGGTCGAAAAAAATGTATATAAATCATTGATTATACATATAAAATTTTTTTAAATGAAGATTTTAGTGGTGTGAATAGATATAAACAGATTGACAATAATTGAATCAAAATTTATCGAGTACTATGTTTTTTAACTAGAAATATTAGCGAAAATGGACGAAGTGATTGTAGAACACACCCTATTGCTTGGCATAAGAGCGTGTGTAATTAAATACATTTACGTGCTGCATGCTCATTCGTAAATTACTCATTGTTCAGAATTTCCTGTTAAAAAATAATATTTGAATCTTAATTTTCAGGCTGTAAAAAATTTATCATTATTGTTTTTTTCTTCTTTGCGCAAAAAAAATCATTTATAGAGAAAAAAGTTTTAAATAAAAATTTTAATCAATTAGTCTGAAAGTTCTTGAGAAAACAATATATCCGCGCGTTGTAAAAATTCCAGAAATTGTAGGACTAGGAAAATTAAAAAAAAAAAAATGTTTGCGATTTTTTTACGTTGGAAAAGAAGATGATCTTTTGAATAAGCATTTAAAACATTAGCTGCAAATACCTATTAGTTAGAACGAAGTGATGGCACCGAGAGTTGTATGACGACTGAGCTTTTATCGATTTTTTTCCGAGTAAATTGTCGGCCACTTAGCTTCTATAATATGTAAAACTGCATACAATTTCCAGAAACAATTTTCCAATGCATCAAAGCAGGGGAAAAACTCGATGTCGAAGGCTCTGCACTTTATTAAAATAATTGTTTCCGTAACATTCAAGTAGAATTACCTGAAAGACTCTAGAAAAACGCTCAGCCATTGATTATTACTTCACTTTTCCAACTGAAGTAACTCTTCCTTGAGCTTTATACAACTGAAAAAAATCTCGATTGAGTTAAATCCAATAGTCCTACAGTGTAGTCACATAGGAACGCCCTAAACTACCCTCAACATTTACAGCACTGACTTTTACAAGACTGTTAGACTTTTACGATGGTCGAAAATTGTCAAATGGGAGATTTTCTGATCTTTTAACCTCCTCGTGACCGAGAGGTCAGAAAGAACAATTCAAAAAATTACTAAACATTAACTTAGTAAGGTATTTAATCGATAATAATTATACAGTATTGTGAGGAAAGCACAAAACCTTCTTTGTTTTTGTGGAAAAAATCATTCAAATCTGATTCGTAATTTTTGAAACATGTTATCATTGCACAAATATCGTTTTTACATATTGCAGAAATTATTAAAATAATTTTTAGTGCAACTAAACATCATTTAAAATCGATGTCTCGTGGGTTAATTCAGAAAAATTTGATCAGTCTATCGTGGATATCTCCTTTTTCAGTTAACTTACCGAGATTTCCGTTTATCGTCGAGTAAGGACGGAACAAAGGAATCATCTCTGTCTCTGTCAAAAAGATAGCCACTTCTTTTTTCTCCTTGTTCACCGATAGACCCACGAATTACGTCATTTTTTCCTCTCCATTATCTTGCTCGTTGTCTGTAACCGGTATATCTTCAACGTTACACCAAGAATTCAATTGGCTCAAATGTCCACTTCGAGATATTGCTCCTATCCTTTGAGAGGAATTGTTCCCCAGTACTTAATCTTTTTTTTTTTTTTAATTTTTTTAAAAGACTGAAGTCGAGTGAAAAATTTTTTTTTAATTAGAAAAACCATTTCTGAAATGAAGTTTTACGCTTTTTTTGTAATTATATCGTGGATTTTTTTTTTCACCCGTTTTTCACTCGCACTCAGGGGTTTTCCTGGGAATTCCGGTGAGAGTGACGAAGTCTGGCGCGAAAAGCCAGGGGCGAATTTAACAAGGCGAAAACTTTTCTTTTCCGATGCATTATAATGCCCTGGGTGTATAGGTGTTTTGCGTCTGAAAACTCCTTCAGTCTGTCTGATGCTTGCGCAACACCTTTTACCTTGCTTAAAACACTCCATTTTCCTTTTCTTTCTCTCATTTTTCATTGATATTCACGGAAATTAATGGACAGCGCGTAATTTCCAGGCTGAAATTGTGTTCACCGGTGGCAAGACCACGACCATTGATTACAGCCATAGTCTGATAAGGTATTCTTGACAAATTGGATATTAATGGAAAATTTACCCGACGTTCAGACTGCTTGTTATATACCGGTGAATACATTAAATTTTCAATCTATGATTTTTTTACCGTCATAAAAACGAATTATATAGTCAATTTTTTTTCTGCGATATTTCACGATGGCAACCATTTTTTTGACAAGAAAAACATTTTATTTCATTTTTTGTTATGTAGGAATACTTATTTGAATTTAAAGAAATTTTAATAGTAATTGTATCATTTTTTAATGATATTTTTATTGATTTTTTTCACTGTTTATATGTTCATTGGTACACATTATTAAAAATTGTATCTCAAAAACATATGAGGTTTATTAAAACGTATTTTTTGATGGTACGCATAGCTCGAACTATATTAACTGCATAGTTTTTGTTTATGAAATGGTGACTCTACAGAGACACGTTAAAATATATTAAAAGTATACTCTGCGCGCAAAATCTGATTTATCGCCTTTGGGGGTTGTGGTGGTAAACAAAGTTTATTCTGTGTCCGACGAAAAACTCAGTTAATCAGCCTTTATATGAATAAATGCAAAAAAATCGTGTCAATTATTTTTTTTCTGGTAAAAACTAACAGAAAACAGTGTAGTAAATTGAATTGTAGTATATAGACTGTAATTTCGGACCATTCACAGCCACGATCTAATTTTGAGTGACTCGAGGCAAAGTGCCTCGAGCACACTCGCCCACAAATGACATGTGTGAATGGTTGTTCGATCAATATTTACGTAATTTACAGAATGAAATAAATGAAAATCACGAGACAATCGCAATCTCGCTGAAATTGTCAAATAAAATTGAAAAATCTCAATTTCGGCAATTTTTTTTTCAGCGATAACTCCGTAACTAAAGAAGGTAATGTAAAATATTATGAGAACTAAATTTTTTGTAATTATAAATTTCATATAAAAAATTTTCAATACAATGTTTTCAAATTTTGCATTATTTGTAAGATATTTTGGGAAATAATAATTATTTTACATTTTTTCTTTTTTGAAACAGTGTGAAAAATTGTTTCTCAGTAAGTAAAAAAATTTTAACTTCAATAGTTTACAACTTCCAAATTGCAATGCTCATGTTTTAGAATTTTATTGTTTGTTTTTTTTTTTTCACTATCAGTCAATTTTCCAGTTTTGCTGACATCTGCAACAAAAAAAGATCCAGAAGATTTAAATGACATTAGTCAATCGTTAAACTTAATTATGCTTCAATTTTGAGTCGTGATAATATGCTACAATTTTATGAAGAAGTTATTTGAAAACCAATAAATTGTATGAGCTTGTAAGATTTTTATCCACATATACGAGGAACAATATAATGCAGTGATGTAGAAACGTCAGCATGAGCAATAACGAGCGAAAAAATTTCCAGTGACGAGTTTAGCTTTGAAACGACGTCGAATGTCGAATTGTCTGGGTCATTGTTCGGCGTGATCCCTCTTTGAATGCGCAGATTGCACTTGAGAGTAGCGCCACTCCATTGTCCCCCAGGCGTTGGATTAAAATATGAATTGCATATTTTGTGCAATCATCAACAATGCACATTTTTCAAATTTCCTCTCTTTTACTGTGTACCTGTTCTAAAAAAAAAAACTTTACGTCGCTCTTCACTTTCACGCATCAGCTTATAAAAAATAAATTCTGCATCATCAGAAAAAAAATAATCTTCACTTCAATATACTGCACGAGGACAATATTTGCCCAACCCTTCTTTTCATTGGTACATTTCATTCAAAAAATGAAAAATTTTCAACTCAACCAGCCTATAATTAATCAAAATAATTTCAGATATCTTTTAATTTCAATAAAATCGCGGAAAGAGAAGAAGAAAAGTCGAATTTAAATCGTTAACTCAAGACATAACCTGACTGAGGAAGACAATAATTAATTACTTAAAAAATAAGAGTAAAAATGAAACATATTTACCGTATTTATAGTTAACATCCTTGTTTTAATGTAATTTTCATCGAAAAATGTTTTTATTCGCATTCCAATCGGTATATTCAATCACATTCCATTTATTTGACTATTTTGGATTAATCTGTAACTTAAAAAAAGACAAGACAAGATTTAAACAAAATTTGAACATTCAGAAAATTCTTTGGGGTTCAGATCAAGTTTGAAAAAAAAATTAGGGATACGATGGCTTGTCTCAAATAGCTATACTACTATCTAATAATTGTAACCGAGTTAACACTGAAGAATCCAAGGATTAGACGAAGTGTACGCCTCAACGGCTTCGAGACGACTGAGCTCGGCCTACCCCCCTCCACCGGTATCGATCGACTTGGGCAATCAGAGCCAATTTCCGTATTACCGCTGGATATCTTGCATGGATATCGATCCTAACTAGAGTCACTGGAAGCCGTCTATTTTCAAGAAGTTTCAGAATTTTCACATTTCGATGAAAAATCACAATTCACCATAAAATACATTTATATTATTAAAAAATTCTGAGATAAATAAATAATTATTTCAATTATACACAATAAGTAGATTGATTGTGTTTTTTATTAGAAAACAAAATCCCACTCTCAAAGGAAAAATATAAAAAATATTTCACCAAATAAAGGTGGGATCATCAGAACTCCTCCCTCAAAAATAAAAATAAATAATTGAAAAAATCTTCTTTTTTTTCGTGAGCACTGAAAAGATTCGGTCCTAAAAATTGATCATTTCTTCGAAGCACAATAAAAGCGAATGAGAGTTTATTGCGATTTAAAAAATTGTATAAATAATTTGTAAAATCAGGATAAAACTTTTTTTCAATTACCTACATTTTTTGTAATTTATATAAATATATTTTTTATATGTCATAAATTTGATATAATATGTATTGACCTATTTTCAACCTGACGTTGACGGTAGCAGTGCGATACCAATCGATGAGCTTCTGCGTGAAACTCACTGAGAGAAATGAATTTATTTGACGGCACGTAAATTTTTTTCATCACTTTTAATTCTAAATGATAACCGCTTATTTAGCCATAGTGATGTTAATTTTTTTTTCGATAAATATTGATAAAATTAAACCTACTAAAAAAATTTTTGTATAGCAATAAATTAAACTTCAATCCGTCATGCGACTCGCACACTTTTTTATTTCACTTTTACAAACTTTTACACAATGGTATATGGAATTTATTTCTGCACTCTTTTTTTTAAACTGAATGCAAAAGTTATCAATTATTTTTTTCACAGGAAAAAAACAAAAAAAAAAATAGATAAAAAAAACAAAAGATTAAATCGAGAATTTTAGACTTGAACTCACGAATATGTATAACAAACAAATTTTTATTTTAGTTTATAACAAACTTGACACAATTTAGTTTAAGCAGAAATACAGTAGTATCGTAAAAATAATTATTTTCACTGATAAACATCCAAGATTTATTTATTACTATTTTCCGCAAAAAAATTTAATTTTGATTTTATTTAGCGATAAAAGATTTTAAATACTACCCGTAAATTTTACGCATTATCATCACAGTTCTTTATTTTATTCAGTTTTCAGATAAAATTAATTAAATTAAATCAAGTTAATCAAACACAAGAAGATTTTCTCAAACACAGGGTCGTAGAAAGAGGGAAATTTTCACCGTACGAATTGAAGAAAAATTTTCACAACAATCTTAATATTAAATTTCAAAATTTTCCACTCAGTATATACGACGAATAATTTTTTACACGACTCACTGAGTTGCAAATCATAAAAATGTAAATTTCGAATGCCAGACAACTCACCATTATCGCGGTAAAATGATAGATACACGTTATTAAAACACAATTGATGTTTTTTTTTGCCAAAAGACAACTGTATGTCGGTGATGTAATATTGCAAAGGCACCGAGCAAAGAGTGCAAAGACTGCCGATGATAGTTGAAGAAAGACTGAGCTCGAGCTCGAGGCATTGGTTGCTTCAGAAAATTATCCTGCAATTTTATATCGACCGAACACTATGACGACAGCTTGTTGACAACGTTGTGTTCCATGGAAACCATGAAGACAGCTGATGACTCGCGGAATCGATACATTGATTTCCCACCCTACGTTTTAAATTTAAAGTCGTCAAAAATTTTATTTTCAACTTATTCACACAGATGTCAATTTCACTGGATCCCCTTGATAAAAAAATACAATTTTTTTCAAGAGAGAAATTATTTTTTAATTAATTTAAATCATGCTCTTTTTACCAGATTATATTTTTAAGTTATGTACAAAAATAATTACTATTTCTAAGTATTGGTCAGTCAAGATGCAATAAAATAATTGCAACTGTTTTAAATGCTAATGACGTTTTTTCCAGCATGTGCAATCCATGTATCAATTAAAAAACAAAAAAAAAGCGGTATACTTACACTGGCGTCTTAGCCATTCGTAATAATCACATGAAATCTGCACCAATTGACGTAGAATTTCACGTAGCTTCGTTTAGGGTATTTTTAAAAAAGATTTAGTACCTAATACCCACAAAATTGATAATTATAATAATCATATTTCAATAATTCTAATCTACCCGCCTTTTTAATACGTTATTTATTTAGGTTTTTTTTAATCAAGTTGAACATAGGCATAAGTCTTTTGTGTATGTCCATTAGATTTTTAGTTCACCATATACAATTATTATTTTTATTTGGAAATTGAAGAAAAAAGTTGCAACTTGGATATCCAAATCATCCCTTCCGACTGTATATGAGCGAAGTGAGATACTGATCAATTTTCTTCGAGGAAATTTAATCTGCAAAATTGCATCAATTGTACAATTTTTCACTATTCACAGAGTCACTTTCCAAGGCACATCGCCCTTGAGAGCACCATTAAAATATTTTCTTGCATTACATTCGCTAGAATTACGAAAAACGCTCTTATAGCTTTATACAAGTGAAAAAAAAAAAAATTAGCCGACAAAGCCTAAATCCAACAGAAGATAATATCATCAATTAATAATCAAAACAAACTTTTTCCAGTGTATTAGGCACTATGAAAATGGATGAAAATCGTCAATATCTCCTCTGCAGGAAAATTCTGTGGACTCGTGAAAAACCAAGTGTTTTCTATTAATGCATTCCGTACCTGGCGATAAGCGTGATTCTCATTGCATTTTGTGCCGCAACAAACTATACATCCACTTCAACATAAACAATCTGAAGCTTGTGATGAAAAGTGGATCAATTTTATTCTCTGGAATCGCAGCTCTCGTAAGAACCTCCGTCAATTTTAATAAAAGACACAACTGAATTTACACGTTTTACCGACAATAAGATCTTAATAAAATTCGATACACCCTTGACAGCCTGGTACAAAAGCAATTGAACGATAAATTAATCTCAGTTGCTCTGAAGCCTTTTCAAAGTTCACGTTCTGTCCTCGTTACTGATTGGCATGATGCTCATGGGATCACCGATTGCAATCATAGTGAAGGAGATCCTATCTGAAGGCCCCATTAATTACCCTAAAGTCATCCCTTCGAAAGAAGTGCAATGTATTTCATAACATCGATCCTCGAATTTTATATCATCAACATTGTCGTGCTGACAACCGTGGGCGTAGACAATTAGGTTGGATATCTTAGTTGGTCGGTCAATTTTGTGTGCTCATGCATGCAGCAGAAAATCTGAAAACCAGTGATATGTATTATGTAAAGCTCGTGAAAATTGTCAAAACACACTGTCATGAAGGCTATCGTTCTCTGCAGTCTGCTCTTCACCATGAATAGGTACCTAGTTGAAGAATGTAAACAGCGATTTATACAATTTGTTTATCGGAAGGCAGAGAAAATGACAGCTATTTTAACTTTGGTCATTGAACACGTAAGACTACACGACTGAAAACCACGAAGAGACTGCAAATTTGTTAAGAGTGATCACCTCGGTTCATTCCACGAGTAAATTATGCGATGCTGATGAATAGTTTTTATTCATTTTTCTGTATAATTGCAGCTGCAGTCGAAACTTAGTGTTAAAACCCGGTAAAAATGGTGAAGAGTCATGAAAACATGCAATCAATACACAAATAGGCTGATAAATGACACAAAAATTAATAAACCGCTTGTTAAAAGTTTTTTTTTTTCAGTTGTACCCATTTATTTATTACTGAGGAAGAACACTATTCATAATCACTACTCCAAGACAAATTTTTGGGGTACATTTTTTTCTGCGAAAAATTCCGAATGACACATTATTTTGGCAAAATTCGAATGAAACAGTTTCTCATGATGCTCATCTCTGTAAAACAGATATTTCGATCGACTATAAACTAAACAATAGCAACGAGAGTTGCGTGACAACTGAGCTCTTATCGATTTTCTTCTGGTAAATTGTTAGCCACTTAGTATAAAGCTGTGTTCAATTTTCACAATGATTATCCAATTTGCCTCAAGTCGCGGGTAATTTTCCGATGTATCAATGTCTCATAGAAAAACTCGAAGCTTATACGTGCCATAACAATAATTGTCTGACAGTCGATTTGAACAGAATTGTATCAAATTCTCTAGAAAAACATTCAGCCATTGATTTATTTCACGGAAGACCGCAGTATAAACCTCTTTTCCAGCTGCTAACAACTGAAAAAAAATCTCGATTGAGTTAAATCAAACAGAAAAACTAGTCGTAAAGACTTTAGAATAACATTTTTCTATAGAGAGTGTTCCAATGGACGAAAATCACTACGTGGCAGATTATTTCCTCCGCAAAAAAATTATCAGCAGCATCATGTTATTTAATGGTCTCTGGTCTTGTGATAATCCAAGTATTTTCTACAGAAGCAGACCTTACTGTGCAGCAAGCGCAATTCTTCTAGCAATCTATGCGTTGTCAAACTTTATCAGAGTACACATGAGTGATTTGAAGCTCGTAATGAGAACCTCATCTGTTTTATTCTCCATTATCGCAGGCCTCACAAAGGTAGCAAACTTTGTCAATTTTTACCCAACATCCAACTGAATTTTTCACTGGTACAGCTGATTTGCTACACATTTTACCGCCAAGATCTCGACAAGGTGCGATACACTCTTGACAATCTGGTGAAGGAGCAACTGAACGGCAAATTGATCTCAGTCGTTCTAAAACCGCTCATAGACACCCAGAGATTTTTTCAAGTACACGTCGGCTCTTCATTTCTGACGGGTGCGGTGATTGTCACAGTACCGGCTGCAATGATACTCAAGCAAAGTCTGTCTGCAGGACCCATTAATTACCCTCAAGTCACCCCTATCGATTTTGGATTTGAAATAGTCCGGGGTGGTGTCGTGTACTTTCTTTCATCGGCCTTTGAAATTTATTACATCACTGCTGTGATTTTTATAACCGTAGGTGTAGATAATTTCTTCTTATTCTACACGTGTGAGTTGGTAGGGCAGCTGGGGGTACTCACCCACGAAGCTGAGAGTCTGAAAACCAGTGAAATGTCTCATGAAAAGTTTGTAAAAATGGTCAAGACTCATTGTCGACTGATTGAGTGCAAAAATATACTCGAAAAAGTGCATGGCCCAATTATTTTGGTAATGTTTACGATGAATGCTATCGTTCTCTGCAGCCTACTCTTCACACTCAACCAGGTACTTGTGAGTAATCTGAAAATTTGAAAAATTCCTGCAGAATTTCTTTGTCAATAGGCGGAGCGAATAACATTCAGACATGTTTCATCTCTCCTGCCACACATCTGCAGCAAAATTCTTCAATCAGCAGCGTATGCGTGGCCTGGGACACTACTGATTGAACAAGTCAGACTACACGAATTGAAATCACGTAAGGGGTGTAATAAAACCTGGTAATTTCCACAGAGCAAAGAGTTTCAAGATGCGATTTATGGCTGTGGCTGGAATGAATTGGGTGACAACAAACGAGTAATTCCATTCATCAGGCTGATAGTCATGCAGAGAACCATGAACCTAACTGCCTGCAGTGTTCTTCTCATATCTGTCGACCTGATCACCTCGGTTCGTTCCAATGAACGATAAATCATGCGGTGGTGGTGAGTCGTTTTTATTTATTTTTATCTATCATTCCAGCTGCTGAATACAACTTGCTCGTATTTTCTTCTGCTTCAATCGATGAATGAGCAAGAATGAAACTCTGAATTTTAATACATATATAGCCTGTTAGATGACACGGAGACTAATAAACCGACTAATAGTTTTTAACAGTTGTTTCTATTTATTTATCGTTGAGAAAAAAAAACACTGAATTTTTCGTTCACAAGACAACTTTCCAACGAATGAAGTGCCGCTTCATTTTTCCTACTCGCACTGAAAAAAATCAATTCAAGCCGTCATCCCCACTTCATGTCAACGAGTCACCACGATATCGATGAAATAATTTAAGCGTAATACCCAACAATCATGCAGCCCCTCAAGGAGCCATTAAAGTCCATCTCAGAGTAATTTCCCATCGATCGATATAGTATCGAAGCCGCAATTCACGTAAATTTTCTCAATTTCCTCATTATTGCAATTGCCGACAGGGAAAAAATGACAGACCTAAAATTGCGCGAATACCAATCTTTCAATCGATTGATTCGAACTCTGACGCGAACAATAGGGCTCTGGCCAAAGTCCAAGCCTAGTTTATTCTACCGGTCGCTTCCGTTTATAAACATGGTGGTATGTCTAGTCATTATTCACGCCATTATGACATTCGTCATAACCAACATCTCCAACATAAACGTCATGACCAAGGGCCTGGGTCTTGGCACGAGCTTTATGAACACGATTTTGAAGGTAACTCGTCTTTAAATTTCACTATTTATCGCTTTAACGACCAAGTGTTTTGTGTTATTGCAAGATTATGTGCATTGCATTCAACTACAAGGATTTATTTGAGCTCCACGAGACCATGCAACCGCTGTTTAACAAGCTCCTAGCTGATAAACGCGTTCAGGAAATAATTCTGGAGAAGATTTCAGGAATCCGGCGGTTATCTTCAATTATGATGTATCTAATAGGTCTAAGTATCACAAGTTTTGCCGTGAAACCTGGAATTCTCGTCCTTCAGCGTAGAAAACTCGGTGAAAACAGCACGGAAGCCCAGGGACAGTTGAATGCAGTCCCAGCAATTTATTTATGGACCATCACGTCTGTGAATTTTTATTTTTTTTGTCATTATGTATTTGAGTGTTACGCAGGGTTCCTCCTTTTCTGCGTGACCACGGGGGTCGATTCGCTTTTCCTGTTTTACATTTTTCAAATGATGAGCCAGCTCCGAGCTATCGCCCATCGCCTGAATATCCTTACCATGCACGATGACTACATGAAAGTCATTGCAGACTGCGTGTCCAACTATCAGAAGTTGATGAGGTGCCGGGACATTCTGGAATCCATCTATGGCCCAGTTATCTTGTGGATGTTGTTGACAAGTGCTGTGGTTTTGTGCGCTCTCACCTTCCAAATCTCGCAGGTATTGCGAATTTTTTTTATTGTCGTGTTCACGATTTCATTCTGGGTATATACTGATTGGCAGGTCGAGCATTTAACTGCCGAACATGTCCTGGTATTTATTGCCTACACAGGCTCGAAAATGCTGCAAACATATCTCTACGCCTGGGGTGGATCCATTTTAACATCGGCGGTAGAAATAAATAATTCTTTTCTAAAAAAATATATATATTCAAATCTGTTGAAATTATTTGATAAAATGAAATTTTAACAGATTCACATGATAAAAAAATTCAATCTTACCATTATGACATTAAATATATTTAATTTGAACGGATTTGAGCATTTTTTTCTAGGATAAGAGCACTTTTTTGTTAAATGTCTTGTGAAAACTTTGTTTATTTCAAGAGCGAAGAGTTGGAAGAATCGATTTACTCAACAGATTGGCCAGGCTCTGGAGAGCAACGCTTCATGACTTCAATTTTGATTATGCTGTCACAAAAACCACTGGTTCTAACTGCCTGTAGCTATACTGCTGTATCAGTCGACATGTTTGCCATGGTTTGTTGAGAATAAAATCTCTAATTTTAACTTGAAACTTTGATAAACATTTTTCGCAGGTAATGAACACGACAGTTTCGTACTTTTTTCTTCTTCAAACGATGGATGAAAAAACCAAGTGACTCACATCATCAAAAAGTACTCGGACACAGCAAATAGTCAAGTCTCTAGCACACGTTTAGTACATTAAGGCATCGAAAAATAAATAACTACGTGATATAATTTCATTCCTCTTTTAAGAAAACTCATTTAGACACTGATTTGTTTGAATTTTTCCATTGGCAATGGGCTTATAGACTGCCTGCGGCACCCTCGCGATATCCAATCGATGAAAACATTGTTTGCAGCGTAATAACGCGGGACCGGTTATTCCATCATTATCGTCAATCAGCCGCTGTCATTATCTTATGCTGTCGGCAGTCGGCGCTTTGTTGAATTCAAGTACGCGAGTTCACTTCATCACCTGACTAGGCATTCTTTTCGCAATGTTTTACGAGGAGAAGCTTCGAGAGTACCAGATGTTTTCTGAGATGACGAAAAAAATGTTGCAAGTAGTCGGGCTTTGGCCTGTGGCTAAGCCCAGTTTATTGCAACGCTTGCTACCTTTTGTCAATATGCTAATGTGTGTCTCAGTGACGTGTTTTATTTTCAATTTTGTCCGCCTGCACGTCACCAGTGTTGGTACCATGACCAAAGGCCTGAGTCTAGGTGCCAGCTTTATGACAACACTTCTCAAGGTAAAAAATCCGTTGTTTTCAATGTTTTTCCATGATTCAATGCCGGATTTGTCTTTATATTTCGACAGATTATGTGCATTACTTTCAATAGCAAAGATCTGAAAGAACTTCACGATACTCTCAGCGAGATTTTCGATGATATTCTGGCACAATCGAGTATAAAAAATGAAATTTTAAAGAGAATTACTCTTGTACGTCAGTTGGCAAATTCCTTTTCATTTTTAGTGTTTTTAAGTGTTTTAACTTACGCTGTTGTGCCAATGGTTTATATTATACGTCAGCACATACATCATGCTCAAACCATCAGATATATTCTGGCTTTTCCGGCTGCTTATCCGTGGAATACCACATCTGGTGGCATCGGATACGCTTTGAACTTTAGTTATGAAGTCTATTGCGCTGCTGTTTTGTTTTTTGTGACTTGTGGAGTTGATGCACTCTTTCCTTTCTACATTTTCCAAATGACCGGCTTGCTTCAGGTCATGTCTTATCGCATGACTAGTCTCACATCCGCGGATCAGTACAGTGTCGTGATAAAAGAATGCGTGGTCAAATACCAGACTCTCATTCGATGTCGGGATATTATTCAAACGATTTATTCGCCGATTATTGTCTGGATGTTGCTGACAAGTGCAATTATCCTCTGTGCATTGACTTTTCAAATGTCAAAGGTATCGACTGTAAAAACTTATTTTTTATTTGTTAAGTTGTTAAAAAAAATTTTTTTCGCAGTTGGAATCTGTTTCCGTAAGTCGCGTTTGTCTGTTCATAGCTTATATGGGCTCAAAAATGCTGCAGACATTTATTTGCAGCTGGGCAGGCTCCATGTTGACTGTGGAGAGTGAGAATTTTAGGGATTCGATATACGCCTGCGACTGGCCAGGAACTGGGCAGAAAAGGTTGATGACGTCAGTTCTTATCATGTTAGCGCAAAATCCACTGGTTATTGTCGCCTGCAATTACTTTGCCGTCTCCGTCAATATGTTTGCAATGGTAAAACAATTATTTTACACCTGGAAATCAATTATAAATTAACTAAATTGCAGATCTTAAATACTACAATATCATATTTCTTCCTACTGAAAACTATGGAGGAAAAAGAAAATTGATTATGTTAAAAATCTTCACACAAACTTTTATGTTGTGTTATATATATCACTTCACTTGAATAATTGCAGTGGTTATTAATTTATAACGCGTGAATAACGTTTTATAATGTCATTAGCATCACGAAAAATTGTCTTTTAAGATTTCTTTATTTATCATTATGCACAATTTTAATAAAATAAAGAATATATAAGTATCGTGAAAAAGAGTTTAATCATGACTTTAAACCATTTTTTCACATTCTAGTTTTTAAATACCTTCAAAATATCGTATAACAGGAGAGAGAAAAATTTTTTTAGGTAGAAAATTTCGTATTTAATAACTGTTTTAATAATTTCAACTGCTCGCTAACGAAGCAGTCACTAACTTCGACCGGTGGCTTGTGACTGACTGCTGCAAGTCTTAAACTCAACTTTGATTATCCCATTGCTGTTTCTCTTTATCGATGAGAAAATAATTCACATAATATCCAACTATCATTCGGATATTACGTTCTCAGA